>JAFBJS010002615.1:24359-36781 GCA_016785265.1 Paraplagusia blochii | reverse complement strand
ACCAGGTAGGAGACAAAGAGGAGATTGATGGTTGCAGTGAGGGAGGACATGGAGGTAGTTGGGAGTTAGAGTAGATGATACAGAGGACAGTGTGAGATGAAGCCGAAAGAACAACAGTGGTGAAGTGTGCTGTTGGAAAGTACGGCAGACTTGTGAAGGTGAAGGTTGGACTGCATCAAGGGCCGGCCCTGGGCCCCTTCTTATTTGTCAGATGGTTCAGACAGGAGTCTCCATGGATGATGATGATGTTTGCAGATGACTTTGTGATCTGCTCTGAGAGAAGGCAGAAGCTAGATGAAAGCCTGGAGAGGTGGAGGTTGAAGGTCAGTCATAGTAAACCAACCATGATGGATGGATTAGAGACACTAGGAATAGGTAGAAGACAGGAGGCAGAGCTGGAAGTGGAGGAGTTAAAGATGCTGAGGTTCTCTTTTGGAGAGACAAGGATGGACAGGATCAGGAATGAGGTGAATAGAGGGACAACACAGACAGGGAGGTTTGGAGAAAAGGCTAGAGAAGACAGATTGAGATGTTTTGGACATCTTCAGAGGAGGGACAGTGGATACATTGGTAGAAGAATGATCCTAGAGATGGAGCTTCCAGATAGAGGAGATTGGTGGATGCAGTGACGGAAAGACATGGAGGTAGTTAGAGTCAGAGAAGAAGATACAGAAGACAGGGTGAAATGGAAAATGTTGATTTACTGTGGCAACTCCTGACAAAGGGACAAGCTGAAAGGATAAGATGTTCATTGGTTGAAAATAAAGCTTACACGTGACAATAATGCAACTAAACCAATGCAAATTATTATTAAGACTTAAACGTAGAGTTTAGATATGAGGTAAATAGATAGATCAGCCTCCCAGCAACACAGTAATAAAACCTACATATGAGTCTCTCATTAAAACCTGTCTTGGTTCACACAGCACATTATAAGAATATTTCTCAGAGTTTTCCATTGTCCAATAGACAAGCTCTTGGCTACAAATTGAAGGGACATATTTTTCTAAATTACAGTCTTGCTGGAGCTATAAAATGATCTTAACAAGATTTTCTGTAGGAGCACACCTTGGGAAAACCAATGTGTGTCATGTAATATTGAATTACTCTCAGTTACCAGTGGGGAGGAACACTGTCTTCTTGCTAAAAGGCAAAATCACTGATCATATTGTACATTGTGTCTCTTTTCAGGTATTCTAATGAGTTCACATATTACACTTTTTTATGCTCTTAGTATTTCTTAATGGAAGGACAGAAACAGGAAAGATACAGTTGATACAGTCATCATTGAAAGGAAAGTGAAAATATTTGACTATTGACTGTTTCTAGATGAGAGTAAAGGATAAAATATTTCATATAAAATTGTGCATAACCTTGCAACAGGTTGTTTTGATGGAAATGGAATCAGAAAGAAATTATTGTCTTTTTTGTGGTTATTTGTGCAGTTTACGTGGTTGTTGGTTACATTTTTTGATAAAATCTATAAAAATTCCTTTTTGCAGCCTTACTGTCAGTAGATAAAAGCTGTGGTGAAAATGCTTTAAGATGTATTTGGTCTAGAAAAATACAAACCATTTTTACCATTTAGACAAAACTGGGGTATGGGTGATCTTAGTAACGCTGTTTATAAAAGCTTTTTTGCTCATATTATGCCTTTTTGGAAAAAAATAATTGGAAAGTGTTTATATTCTCTCGAACTGTGTCTTTATCATACATTTAAAAGCTTAAAAGATTGTTATTCTCAGCAATAGGGATAGAGGAAGAACGTTTACTTGGTCGCCATCTACTGTCTCTTCAAGGTATTGACATATGAAAACTGTTTTATATTCTGTAAATATTTACAATTTTTCTAAACTCCATAAAAGACGAGGCCAAAATATTACCCACATTTTCTATGTTTTCCAAAATGTTTGAAAACACTTATTCGTGTTTTCAAATTTAGGATTGTGGCGAGTCAGTTAATATTAAACGTATATTACCGTAACCGTAACTCGACTACCGTAATGCGGAAGTAGTTTTTCTATTCCAAATACTTCCGTATTACGGAACCATTTAGTGCGTACCAAAAATAGTATCCGGTTCTGTGGTTAATGTTAAAAAGACACGATGTTTGCGTTTTATTTTCCACCAAAAGACTGGGTCCGTTTTTAGATGCGTAATTATTATTGTTGTTACGGTAAACCACATGTATCAAACAGTGCGCCCTGGCTGCAGTTATTACGGTAAAGCCGCGTATGGCACGATGTAATCACGTGGTCACAGCCCTAACGAAAATCACCCGGGGTTTATTCATACGTCCCACGATCCATCCTCCTCGGGATATCCATCTGGAAGCTGCTCGGATGAAACACCGGTCACCGTCAGAGCAGCATCACGGGAAAAAGTCCCGTGTTCCCGCCGCGGAAAACTCCAGCACATCGCCGGCAAACGGAATGGAGGACCAGACCGCGTCAACCCCTCGAGAGCTGACGCAGAATCCGTTAAAGAAGATCTGGATGCCGTATAAAAATGGCCTTCCAGAGAGACACATTGCTCAGAGAAAGGGTGCGTAGCGACTGGAGCGTGTTTGTTCATTTCTTGCGGGTCGGAACACGGTCTCGCCATTGTCCTCCGTTTGTGTTTGTGGTCGTCGAATTGGCGTAGTTTAAAAGTCGAGTTTAAAAAAAAATGTTTTTAAGCGGTGTCCCTGAACGTATCGCGGTCTTGTCAGATGACTGACAACACATGTATCCTGGCTGCAGCATCCAGGACTCAGACTCAGGAGAAAAGTACGCGCTCTAGCGTCCTGCGTTGGACCAACGGCTGTGGAGACGATGGAAACGCTGTAGCGCGACCTCACGCTTAATTCAGTTAGGAATGAACGTGGGAGCACTACGGGAATACCGAGTAAAGTCGCCGGCAAGCGTCACTGTTAGGAGCCAGCACTTGCTTACCATTTTAGAGGTTTCATTTCAGTTTCAGTTATTTTCTTTATGTGGCCCAAAGAAGCGAAAAACACTCGTTTTCTTTAAAGAAGTTTGTATTATTCCAAGGTTTTCTTCGTCTCTTTTCCACATTTTATCAAATAATCTGACTTCTAGTTTACCTTGTCTCCCTCCGAAGTTGTCTTAACAGTCGTTAAATCGGCTTAAATCAGACCTGGGCAAAATAAGGGCCGGAGGCTGTATGCGGCCTGCGTGGCTTTTTAATCTGGTCCCCCAAACTTGTCTAAATTCTATTCTTAATTTATAACATCATTATTTTTCTGCCTTTTTTAAAAGTCAGCATCTACCCAATAGATAGTCTAGAGGAGGCTTAAAGTGTTAAAGTGTTCATACAAATGCTTTGACCCGGCACGCGACTCAAATTTTAGTACCACCTGTGGCCGACCAGCAACATTTCAGATGTTAAATTTCAGTTACAGTTATTTTCTTTATTTGTCCCACAGAAGGGAGCTGCATAAGGTGTTTTATTTAAATATATATATATATATATATATATATATATACACACACACACATTTTAGTATTCCTCAAGTTCCATAGAACCCCATAGAAGCTAACTGTCAAAACAAGAGCAACTCTTTGGACTTTTCGTTTAAGCTGACCTTTCTTATATATATGGAATTTTTGTTGATGTGTTGAGTGTTTTTTTATTGACCGTGTGTAATATAAATGACATCGTTTTCCTTTGTTTTGTCTAATTTCAGTTTGTATGACCAACTGTCCGACCCTGATTGTCACTGTGGGCCTTCCAGCCAGAGGGAAGACGTACATCTCCAAGAAACTGACCCGTTATCTTAACTGGATCGATGTGCCCACCAGAGGTATGACGCCTCACATAGTTGGCTCCAGTGAAGCTGACTGTTTCGTGAGCTCAAATCGAAAATGATTGGGTTATGGTAATGTCTTTCACAAGGATTGCAGTTCAACTTTAATCCAATTTCCATCCAATCTCTGGTTTATGACTTGTTGCTTGTAAAGGACTTCAGTGTTGAAGCAAAGGTGAATCTTTACAAAGTTCAGTCCTTTCTTAAAAACGGCAGCTCTTTCCCAACACGGGGCATTTCTTTTGGGTGAATGAAATGATCATGGTTCTTGCTTTTTTCCTCAAAAATAACACACAAAATAACGCAGAGTCATTGATACAAGATTCTAACTTTTTTTTACCAATGTGGTAGCAGAAAATTATAAGCTAGATGCACTTGGAAAACCCTTGTATGTATGCACAGTTAATTTGGGTAGGAAGATTTTATAGGTAGAAAAATATATCAGAACACTGAAAATTTTCTTTAAATAAGGGGTATTTATCTGCCACATCTTAACAACGGGTCAGTGAAAATATTACAAGACATTTAACCGGTCTATGGCGCAAAAAAATTGAACGCTGATATCGAAATTGTTGCAAATGAATGATGATAAAAATGTGCCTCTTGAGCAGGATGCATGTTTTGCATATATTTGTTTGTATATGTCCTTTAACCTTTATTTTATTTTCCTTCAGAGTTCAATGTTGGCCAGTACAGACGGGAGTTTGTAAAGATCTACAAGTCGTTTGAGTTCTTCAGTCCGGACAATGAAGAGGGGTTAAATATCAGGCGGTAAGAAGAACTCTTGGTTTTTAATTTAGTCCTAAAGATGTGTTCAACCAGCCACTGTGTGCGACTATAAAAGGCCTCGTCTCCTGTCTCTGCAGACAGTGCGCTTCTGCAGCCTTAAATGATGTAAGGCAGTACCTCACAGAAGACGGGGGACAAGTTGCAGTAAGTTGAACATCCGTTGTTATTGCAGAGGAACAATCCTGGCTGGATACCGGGTGGAGAGGCTTGACATATGCTGTTCTGTTTTGTCAGGTGTTTGATGCAACAAACACGACCAGAGAGAGAAGAAAAACGATCATTCAGTTCGCTGAGCAGAACGGCTTTAAGGTGAGGAGCAGATACTAACGACATTTTGCACACACGCAATGGAAAGAATCAAGTCAAGTTTGTGGATGGATATCAAAGTCACATATATATTAAAGGTTCTTTTCTTTTTGTTCTAGGTGTTCTTTGTAGAGTCTGTGTGTGAAGACCCAGACGTCATCCAAGAGAACATTGTGGTCAGTGGTTATTTAATTTTAAAATTTCATTTTTAGGAAGTGTCAAACCTTTTTATTCACTTGCTGCCTTTCACTCTCTTAGCAAGTGAAGCTGGGAAGCCCTGACTACACCAACTGTGACACAGAGGATGCAGTAGAAGACTTTATGAAGAGAATCAAGTGCTATGAGAACTCCTACGAGACCCTCGATGAAGTTCTGGACAGGTGAGGAGGAAACGAAAGACATGTTTATGAATCAGTAGAACAAAACTTCATTGTAAAGTTAGTTGTTTATGTTATCTAATGTGGACAAATTTCAAATTTTTGAACCATGCCTACTTTCAGGGATCTGTCCTATATCAAAATCATGGATGTGGGTCAGCGTTACCTGGTGAACCGCGTGATGGATCACATCCAAAGCCGTATCGTCTACTACCTCATGAACATCCACATCACACCACGCTCAATATACTTGTGTCGTCATGGTGAGAGCGAGCTGAACGTCAAGGGACGCATCGGAGGAGACTCGGGTCTTACTCCGAGAGGAAAAGAGGTACGAAAACACCTTCAACATTAAGAAACACGGGGGAAAAGTTATTTTTCATTGACTAGATTAAAAAGAAAAATGTGTTTTTCTTTGTAGTTTTCAAAGAAACTTGGCCACTTCATTCAGACACAAGGCATCAATGACCTGAAGGTTTGGACCAGTCAAATGAAGAGGACAATCCAGACAGCTGAGGGCCTTGGTGTGCCCTACGAACAGTGGAAAGTCTTAAATGAGATCGATGCTGTAAGTAATAACACCAGACTGCGCTGCTAGTTAGACAAACCTGGAGTTAACTCATTTTGATGTTTGATTTTAGGGGGTGTGTGAGGAGATGATGTATGAGGAGATCCAGGAGAACTATCCTCTGGAATTCGCTTTGAGAGACCAGGACAAATACCGCTATCGTTACCCAAAGGGAGAGGTGAGGAACAGAGTTTGGAATTTGTGTGGTGCTGAAAGAGTTTGACTAAATAATATCACAAGCGTACATGTTGTAAAATAACATATTATAATTGTCTAAAAATTAAAATGTCACTTGTTTTAACTAATCTGCATGAATATAAAAGTCTTTTTTCTGACACTGAGGAAGCTAGGCAGCCAAAGCGGTTACATGAGTGTACTGCATTAGCATTTCATGTTCAAAACAGAAAAAGAAATGGACACAATGAAATAAAACATCAGTTTCCCACTGTAATACAACACTTCAGACCAGTCTTGTAATACTCACATTCAACCACAGCAGTGTCTACCACTGAGTGCATCCAACAAAACCTTTTTTTTAGCATTGATTTGCAGTAGAATCCTTCCATAAATCTTGTGGGCCATGCTAATATTCAACTTTCACATCAAGGTGGGGGCCACAAAATATTGCTCCACGGGCTTGAAATGGCCCACGAGCCATTTTGAGACCCCTGGTACAGAGGAATGTGAACAGTTTATAAGATTTTAACATGTGACCCACTCACACTGAGGGTAGGATTTTTGTCCGTTTTTTATTACCACATTGTTTTGGACTGTCAGCAGTTACTAACCTAGTCAACCCTTAGCCTGACTAGTAAGAGCTACACGCTTGGCGGTCAAAGCAGAGTTTGATCGTGCGTCAAGTCTGTCAGTTCTGTCTGTTCTCACCTTCAGTCCATAAGAGTTTTTTCCATTACTCCTCCATTAATCCCTGACAGGCAGATCAATGTGGTCATTACTGACAGCTTAGGCAGACTGGGCTAATGTCTGTGCTGCCAGGGAATTTGTTTAAGACAGGAAGGGTTAAGACGGACTGAAGAGGTTGTTCTACATCTTAAAATATTAGTTATTCTCTTAGTAACATAATATTATAAATTTGTACCTAGTTTGTTTGATGCAGCCTTGAATGTCTCCTTTTGAAACCCAACAGTCCTACGAGGACCTCGTGCAGCGTTTAGAGCCAGTCATCATGGAGCTGGAGCGGCAGGAGAACGTCCTTGTCATCTGTCACCAGGCTGTCATGCGTTGCCTATTGGCGTATTTCTTGGACAAGACGGCAGGTACGTCTATTAACGCAGCATTAGTGAGACCAGTGTGAAATTGAGGTCGCAGTTGGAAGTGGATCAGCTGCTTTTTGAAATAATTGAGCAAAACCTTTTTTTTTTTTTCTTTCTTTTTTCATCGCAAAGAAGAACTGCCATACCTGAAGTGCCCTCTGCATACCGTACTGAAGCTCACACCAATTGCCTACGGTAAAACTGGACCTATAAACCCAACCTTGCGCTGAATACATAGGTTAACTTGCTTGGTTATGTAATTGTTGCTTTGTTTCAAACTAATATTCTTACCTTCTTTTGGACCCAGGCTGTAAAGTAGAGTCCATCTGCTTAAATGTAGAGGCAGTTGACACACACAGAGAAAAACCCGAGGTGGGTAGACACACACACACACACACACACACACACACACACACACACACTGGAACCCATCCAACTGGATAAAAAACAATTGAATATAGTGACAGAGGAAATACAGAATGAATCCTAACATTGAACCTTGTGGGACGCCGTCATGTACTTTTGGTATTTGTGACTTGATTATTGTTACTCTGGATACATACAAAGCAAAAACAGGGCCCGAGATATCAAGAGAGATTAAATACCTGTTGACAGTTAGTAAAACGTATTATTTGTTTTTATAAAAATGCTGTTTGTGCTGAATAATTCAGGGGGAAGTCTTCTGTCAGACTGTATCTCGCTTGTGTTTTTCACTCCCCACTCTCTGTGCTCTTCACTAACAGAACGTAGAGGTGTCACGGATGTCAGAGGAGGCTTTGCAAACAGTGCCAGCTCACCAATGAGGCAGTGCCCCTCCCTCATTCACTCCCTCCCTCCCTCACCCCCTTCACCCTGTATTACCCGCACAGTACGTTAGTGACACACAGCGTTTCTGGTGTTGGTAAAATTGACTGGAATCCAGTTTTAACTTGTGAATCCACAAGACACAAGTGTGTCGACTCTCCTTTTTATGGAAAATGAACGAAAAGGAGTTTTTTTTTTTTTTCTTTAATTTTAATCTATTGGTGAAACTATTAGGTGAAATCAAATTTAGCACATTCTCTCTGAGATTTATTTTGTCATAATTTCTAACTTTTCTAATTTATCATTGTTTTGTAAATAAGAAATCATAGATATGGAGACCTAACAGATTTTCCACAACTTATTTGGTTGTGTGTGTTCTTTTTTTGTTGCGTTTTGCACAAGACTTTAACTCTGTTTACTTTGTTAGAACACTTATTAATAATAGTTTTTCTTTCAAATGTGGAATGTATAATGGTGAATGAAGATGTGGAAACATATTAAGTCCACAATGTGAAACTTATCAGCAGGAATAACACTCCACTCCACAATTGCAATACAATACTTGTGTTTACGATTGTTAATAAACTCAATTCAAACTTCTCATGTCTTTCTACCAGCTTCCTTTTAATGTTCTTCAGAATTATATCTACGTTGCTTTTGGAGAAAAAGAAGAACATGAATCTTGTGTGAAATAAAAAAAAAAGTTCTTCTATTGAAATCCTCTGTACACAACTTTAAGCAAGACAATTTTTTCCGGGTTTCCACATTGCAGTTAATTATATTCTGGTGTTTCTTGTGTTAGAGGATGCAGGGTTTTTCTTTCCGGCCCAGTTTCCCTGGGGTCAAATTGTTTAATTAAAGCACATCACAACTGCTGGAAAAACAGTTCTGTATTGGACAAAAATTTTATTCCTCTCTTGCTGTTTGTAAAAAAAGACACTCACTGCCCCCTCAATACCCACATTCATCATTTTTACAAAGAATGTTCCTATAACATTTTGACACAGAAACTTTGTTTTTCTGTGAGAAAGCAGAAAGCTACTATGCCATGATGCTCTAGTGAAACAAATATTGATCACTGCTAATCGTTACTTCCTTTTTTTTTCATTTTTCAGTGTCTCTTCTCACTTCCCCTTTTCGTAGATACCACGCCAATTCCTGAAAGCTGTGATCTTATGAGAAAAAGGAAAAAAAAAGCGAATATTTTCTTTTTACCATGGTGAAAAACAAAAATAAAATCCTCACCAGTTTGGCTCGCCACTTATAGGAAACAATAGCAATGACACTACATCTCCAATGAGCTCTTTCTGTTTTCTATAGTCTAGTCTTTTCTATAGTGTAGTATGAATATATTCATTGGTTTTTTTTTTTTTTTATCTTTTCAGAATTTCATGCAGTATAAACTAAAACTCCCTAAATTTGTCGTAAATATATAAGAACCAAAGGAGTTCCCCGGCAGTCTAGGCCTACAGCAGCTTAAGTAAAACGGTGTCAATGTTTATCCTTGAAGCTCAGACAAAGACAATGGTTTAGGTGTTTCTAGGTGTTGGTTCCATAGTAACTAAACCTGCTAATGCAGTTGGAAGTGAGTCACAGTTGAGATAAAAATACTATCACGAGCATAAAGGACCAGAGTATATTTGAAGCATACATTTTACACTCCTGTTTTATCAGTGCTTTACACTTTACAGAAATGTGTCACATATTTTGTATTTCTGTCTGAAAACTCAAACCTGGCTCCACTGTGTTCTTCTGTCCAGAATGTCAACATCCATCGTACCACGACAGACGCCCTGCAGACCGTCCCTCCTCACTACTGACGATGCTGCTGCAGCTGCTGTCCGTTAAGACAGACACAACACTATCCCCTCTCTTTCTCTTCCTTCTTTTCTTTCTATTTTTATCTTTGTATTTCGTCAACTCTGTCATTTTTCTTCACCATTTTAGGTTAAAAAAGCACCTTTGGTGTCACAGCTCTGTCATGTGGATCCCACTTTTCACCCTTGTGTTTTTATGCTGTGTGTGAACCAAAAGAATTATTACTGTAGGTTAAATAGTGTATTTATTTCAAAGTACTAAATCACCTGCCTTATTAGGCGGCGATGTAAATTCTCTCTGTTCTGTTTGCTGGTTACTGTTTTGTGTCTATGTTGATAATGTGCTGTTGGTCTGATCCCTGCTTAGAAAAAAAGATAATTTTGTTCCTTTTAATTGCTGTTTTAATAACAAGAGAATAATAGAAATCTGGGTTAAAAATATATATTTATATTTTTATGGTGGAATTAGAATAAAACAAATAATATACGGACAGATCTTATGAAAAGATAGATTACTATCCAGGCCTTCACTTTGACCCAGAGGCAATGTCTCTTTCTTTGGTGTGAAACTCCAGGGTTCACCTCCTGGGCAAGTTCAAATCCCTGTTAAGGACGGTTGACTTCCAGTGGGCTCACCACCTGCAGGAACAGTATGGTGCATTGTGATTTGGGTGGCAGCTGTGGAGACCGCTGCCCCTGCAACCTAGTAATGGATAAGCGGTTGAAAACGGACGGATTACTATCCAGGTGCTGAGGCTGCGTTTCCACTGCCAAATTATTTAATCATAATTGAAAGTTTGGCCCCGATTATTGGCCTAGTTCTTTCTGTCCTTCTGCTCTCATGTTAAAATATAGAATCCTTCTCTTATGGTTGCCAAAAACTCAAAAAGTGCCTGTACTTTTTCCTAAAACGATCAGAGTTATTTAGTTTTTCTAATAAGGACAATTTGCTTGTTAGTGGTTCCAAACAAAGAAGATTTTACGATCTTGGCTGAACCCAAACTATTCATGGAGCAAGTTTTTGAAACATGGATAGAAACTCACAGATCCAACACTAAATCCACCAGGGTGGGTGGTTGTGAGATGATTCCAAACAGTCTTTATTTAGGTGTTGATTCTGTGACTGTTCTGCTGTCAGTGCAGAGTTATTGTAGAATTTCCCTGAATTACAGAAAATGCTGTCTTCATAGTTGAAGCTGTTGCTGTTTGTCAATTTTGACGTGAATATTAGTCACATCTCCACTATAATAAAGAAGAAATATTTTTCTATGCGCTTTTGTGATCTTTATGTATCTCGTCTTTGACTTTTGTGATGTTAGATAAAATATGTTTGTCTGTGAATGCAGCTGTGACAAGAGCGCCATTTTTGGAACAACTAGGTTAATGTCATGTACAGTAGCAGTGACTGAAACTGTTGTTAATTTGTACAAAAAAAAATTCCACAAAAATTCTCCAATGTCGCAAACGCGTTTTTCAAGTTTAAGCCACAGAGGGGCGCATGTCTCATGGCTCTGTTAAGGTTATGACTTAATCCTTTGCCTGTTTCCAGCAGGGGTCGCCATAGTAAATTGTAACAATTAAGTCACTCTTTGTGAATTAAGCGCAGAAAAACAAATGTATAAAATGTTTTTAATTGTCAATGATTATTTCCATACATGTTATTTTGTGTTCTCTGAACAGATATTAAAGAATAAACTTTAATGTCTGTTTGTCAGACCACAGGACTTTTACTAGACAGAGAATCTGGGCGTTTCACAGAGTGACGAAACAAAAAAAACTGACTCAAATCGACCGCTACACAAAAACGTGGTCGTCATTCAGGCGACAGCACGTCCTCCTTGACCCTGTACTCATGGATATTAGCTAAATAATACTTTAAGGACCCGCCTTTGCTTTGGGATTTGTTCTGGGTGGCTGACAAATGAAACTGGTAAATATTTCATTATATACAATAACTGATATTCATGAGTACAGAGCAGAAGAGGAGACATGTGCAGCTGCTGCTGTCACCACCAGAGTAGTTCCTTTCCTTTTCTCTCCTTTACCGATTGGCCATTTACTCCATTCGTTTTCATTGTCTCATCCGGACTGGCACGTGGAGTGTTCCAATGTGTCAGAACACGGACAAAACCTCGTCATTAGAACTGTAAAATGGACAGAAAGACAATTTTCAATGTAAAGTAATGATAATATTGACATGAGAAATGTGTTACAGGAAATGTAACATTCCTCTCAACGTTCTGTATATATCTCAGATTATGTGATTATTTTTCCTCCTTACGTTCTTTAGGAATTCCTCAGCAACGATACGAGCCCTGGCATTAACAGAAAGTTTCATCTCACTGATCTCCTTGTCAATTTCTTCCATGAAGTGAATGACAAAGTCCACCAGCTTATGTTTGTACATCTGCTCCGTGTGGAAGTTGGTGATTAAAAAGCTAATGTCGTATCCCTGAAATTGAACACAAAACGAAATTCAGAAAAATAAGGCCCTACAGTAGCATTGACCTAATATATACATACAAATACACACACACATACCTGTCTCTTATACACATCTAGATGTGTATAAGAGACAGGAGACAGAGAGAGAGGGGGACAGAGAGAGAGGAGAGACAGAGAGAGAGGGAGACAGAGAGAGAGGGGAGAGACAGAGCGAGCACTATGGAGTATGTGTGT
>JAFBJS010002615.1:0-24292 GCA_016785265.1 Paraplagusia blochii | reverse complement strand
CCAATATAGTGTGTATTAGGGGTGTGACGATTCACTCACATAACAATCCGATTCATATCTCGATTCACAGGCTACGATCCGATTCAGAAACGATTCATAAAGAAATATCAAACGATCGATCCAGTTCGATCCGATTCGGTTCAGTTCAATCCAAAACGATTCATTTGCACACCCCTAATATATATATATATATATATATATATGTATATATACGTATATATAAATAAAAAACAGACATAGTTCCTCATTTGTTCATCTTCACACTACACAATTTTGACACTCTATCAGATTTAAACCCTCAACCACTGTCTCTTACCTCCACCGGTTTCCTCCTCAGAATGAAGAAGTTCTCAGCTCTCATCATCATGAAGCGCATAAACTTGTGGCAGAGGATCTTCTCAATCTCGTCAGCCTTAAACCAGTGATGAAAGAATTACTCCAACAATTGTTCATTGGAAACTTGTGTTATGACGTGGAGTATGACAATCTAACACCATTAAATTAGGCAACAACATTTTGGAAAACAAAGTCTCTCGTCACCTGTTTCACAGCAATGCTGACTCTGACGGAGTTGATAGATCCTTCAATGAGAACCTTCTCCTTGTCATTGCGGCTGATGACCACAGGCTGCAGTAACAGCTCTTTGCTGCTCCTGCAATTGCAGAATTCTCTGTTTACGAACCTTTAAACACTAATTCCCAATCACCTGATATACAGTACATGAAAACAAGCAGTGCCAGAAGCCCACAGGTAAATTTTTGTTACCACCTTGTCCCTGCATGTGCTGTTTTTTTCTTCTTCTACTGCATTTCCTTATGCAAGTTTGCACAAGTTCCCACTTGTTTGACTGAGGCAGATGATCGACAAATGGCTTCAAGGCACATGAAACAGGGCGATGAGGTACAGCAGTTTTACACTGCTATTCAGTTCAACGTTTTCAACATACCTGACCTCCACTTCTGGTTTGTTGTGGCGTTCTACCACCTGTGAGGAGAAGTTCTCAAGGCAGAGAGCAGCCTGCAGGGTGGCCCTCACAGCATTTAGGTAGGGACGTAGAGTTGCAGTCTGAAAACAAAATACATAAGAATAATATCTGAGCCCATGCACTAGTAATGGAAAAGATTAACTAAACCATGTTTCAGCACTAATTACCGGCACAGATGACGTCTTTATTAGGAAACTGAGTCGCCTTTATTCTAAATTAGGATACTTCCCCCGTTAAAAAGCGATGATACACAAATATGTATATATAAAACATGACGTTTTCTACATTGGTGACTGTGATCTAAGGTCCAGACATCACAGTAGCATACTGTAAGTGACAATTAATGGATATATTTATTTATTTCTGCAAATGCTTACTTTTAAAATTGTCACAACATCAATCGTATGATGTTTATATGTTTTTACACTACTGATTTTGTAAGTAGTGTGAAATTCAGAACGGTTTTTCTTGCGATCAGGAGAGAGTAGATAGGCACGTGTGGTCTTTTAGTAGATATAAACGTACATGTAATAAATTAATTCGAAGAAAATTCTGAATAAAACTGAGCACAGTCATGTAGTTCCTGCAAACCCTGTCAAAGATGCCCGACTGTCCAATTTTACTAGAGCCAATCACAGCCTCCCACCTACGAGTATCCCCCCGGTTTATCTAGCTAAAAGCCAAATGGGACTTTAACGTAATTATAACTTCAATGTGGCAAAATATTAATTGGACGTTTTAAAGATATCATTTACGAGAGCAGACCTACCATTTTCGTACTGTCAAAGACGGAAGTTCCACAGCCACGCCTGAGACTCTTCTTCCGTAAACCCTACATTGCTGAGCGAAGCTTAGGAGCGCTTGTTTTATTGCGCATTGCCTTCGCTTGGCCAGGTATTTTCTATCACTCCGTCCTACGGTACAGTTTTTAACAAAAACAAGCGTACCCTAGAACAGTCCACTGGGCACCAGAAATAGGTGGCTTTACTCAAATCGGTTTGTGTTCAAAGAAAAGCTTGAGCTTATATTATTAAAAGAAATAAAAAGAAAGTGTATTTTACAAACATTAAAATAGAAAAGTGTAAATTCGAAATAAGACTACACGTATTTTGTAGTCCTTTTCTATACCGGTATATGGTTCGCTCCGTCGGTTTTACACTTCCAGATTCAGATGTCTCGATCATCCGTATTTACATTACTTTTGTTGTGAGGTGTCTTTTGTTGGGCCTAACAATGAAAATGTTTTACTCTATATTTTTTATTTTTGACAACAGTCGTCTCTTAACGACGTTTAACATTGTTTAAGCAATGTCACCCCCGTGTAACACATTGGTTTCTTCCAACATGGACGCCATGTAACGACGGTAAATATCGTTGTGCTAAAACATAAAAAACAACCGGGTTTACAATATTTATGTGCATCCCGACTACAGTAGCTTTAAGATTGTCGTTGTAAACACTTTTTTGCGAAACCATGATACCACAGTGGTCGATACTAAGCTGTAAATGGGGGTATTAGGACAGTTTGGACGGGCTGTGAAGTAGAACCTTACACGCGCAGTGTACGCGTACGTGCGTGATGGAGGTTTAAGAACAGGAGTTTAATTGAAAAATTACGTTTGCACCTTAAAGTCGCTATAAAGGATTGGACACTAAACTATAAGGGGCTCACCAGTTTTAGATAATTCGCGGTTTTGTGTTGGAAATATCGGCGAAAGTGGTTAGTATTATCTCTTGTGTTTTTGTCTTAGTTTATAGAGTCAAAAAGAAAAATTAAATCTTTACAAACTACATAATTGTTATGTAAACATACAACAACACTAGCGGCGAGAATATTAACGTCTTATTTATGTCATTACAGCTGTACTACGCATACTCGGCAACAGAAACGTGTCCATAGGGGAGAAATATAGTAATACCTAAGTTCTTTTTCTAAAACATTGTAATGAATTATGTTTTAATTGAGACATTATTCATAGTTTGTCTAAAACTATAAAACTGCAAAACACAATGACAAAATAGACGAATTAATGCACTGTAGTGAGAATTTAAGTCAGAAGGAGTCTTAATAATATAGAACTTAAGATAGAACCTTACTAATCCTTTTGGAATATCCTTCGGAAATTATCGTGAAAAAAATATATAATACATTTTCCTATCCTACAACACTTGATTGTTTATAAATATCCAACTATAACACAATTCACAATTGCTATTGACATATTATTTATGACAGGGAAAAAAACAATTAAAAAATGAAATATTTTCCTTCCCAACTGTTTGTGTCTTCTCTGTTGTAGCAGGTAGTTCTGGGTCCAAACAAGACATCATCATGAGTGAACTAAAAGATTGCCCACCTCTCAAATACTATGACTTCAAGCCTGTAGAGCACCTCAAAGTATGTCCACGCTACACAGCTGTACTTGGACGCTCAGAGGACGATGGCATTGGCATCGAGGAGCTGGACACCCTGCAGCTGGAGCTGGAGACGCTTCTGTCTTCAGCCAACCGTCGTCTCCGGGCTTTAGAGGAGCAGAGACAGGTGGGAGAAATAATACTAGAAGAAAAACCTTTTGTGTCTTTGTATCCTGTCACTGTGTATTGAAAGCTCTTCTCTGCTTCAGATTCTAACAGACTGGCAGGACAAGAAAGGTGATAAGCGTTTCTTGAAGCTGGGGAAAGATCCAGACCCTGCTGCTACATCTCGCCACAAAACAAAGAAACAGAAGGTGGATGGCAAAGGCAGTCACGGACCAGGTCCTGGCCCAGGCCGACCCAAGTCTAAAAACCTGCAGCCCAAAGTCCCAGAATATGAGTTTACAGAAGACCCACAAGACATTCCCCGCACTCCTAAAAATGATGCTCCGAACAGGTTAGCTCATGCGCATCTCTGTTGCAGTTAAACCCATATCACGTTTCAATATTCTCTAAGTATTTATTCAACCAAAGCAATTTAATTTTGTGTTGTTTGTTTTGAAGAACCAGCGTGTTATGTTAGTAAAATATTTACTTTTATTAACTTGTTTGCGCTATTATTTATTTTTTTTACCAAAGTGCTGCATAATGTGAATCTTCTTTTCATTTCTGCTTGTCCCTTTCTCAAGGGTTGCCACAACAAATCAGTGTTTTCCACTGTTTTCGTTGTCTTTCCTCTTTGTCTCCTCCCTGGTAGTTCCATCTCTGTCATTCTTCTTTCAACACCTCTGAACATGTCCAAACCATCTCAGTCTGGCTAGAATATCCTTTTCTCTTAACCTTCCTGTCTGTGTTGTCCCTCTAATCACCTCATTCCTGATCCTGTCCTTCCTTGTCTCTCCTAAAGAGAATCTCAGCATCTTTAACTCCACCTCCCTCACCTCTGTCTCCCCTCTTCTTCCTATTCATAGTTTTGTGTAATGTGTATAATGATGTTTAATTTGTTGTTTGTGAGTGTGTAAATGTTTAATATGTATTTTTTTTATATTATTTCAGGTTCTGGGCCTCAGTTGAGCCATACTGTGCTGATATTACAAATGAGGAAATAAGGTTGCTTGAAGAGCTCCTTAAACCTCCCGAAGATGAAGGGGAGTATTTCAAAGTGAGCCATCTTTACTTTCTAATGTCATCGATTAGACTCAGATTATACAAATAGGTTAATATAGTCTTTGGGTTAAAGTGTCTAAATCCTTGTGTTGTTTTTTTTTTGTAGGTTCCATTGCTGGGCAAACACTACTCTCAAAGATGGGCTCAAGAGGATTTGTTAGAAGAACAGAGGGAAGGTGCACGGGCCAATGACAAGAAGAAGGGCCTCATGGGAGGACCACTGTCAGAGCTGGACGCAAAAGGTTAGAAAGGCTGCGATTTCGACTGTAATTTTATCTCTATAGAACAACACAGTTGGTCAAAGTGTTCTACAGAGATTAAAAAAGCATATAACAACAGTAAAAATAAAACAGAAAAGTTAACAAGAAACTTAAGAAATATTGGTGAAATCAGAGATCACCATCTTTAAGTGTTGTAACATTTTACCTAACTATAAACATACTATAAACATACAAATGACTATCCCACAATTTACAACTCTTCATTTTCACATGGAACGTCTTCAGATGTGGATTCTCTGCTGAAAAAATCCGAGACTCAGAACGAATCCCCAGAGGACAGCTGTCCCTTTGGACCTCTCACCCAGCGTCTTCTCCAGGCTCTTGTAGAGGTCAGGCTTCAGATATGATGATCCATTTCACACAATAAAAACTCAGACTTTCATGAGGAGATTTGTAAAGAAAATATGAAGTTAATATCTTATTTATGAAGTAACCCATGGTATTTGTCTTTTGTTCCTGTTTTCTCTCAGGAGAACATTATATCTCCCATGGAGGACTCTCCCATACCTGACATTGCAGGCCGAGATAATAATGATGGAGCTGGAACATCTCCACGAAGCCAGGGGAAGGCCTTTAGGTATTTGGGGCTCACCCCTGTGTTGTTTAGTTTTCAACATTATTTTTTATGTCACAGAGCCTTGTTCACCTTATTTGAATTGTTGAGTATCTCATGAAGACAATTATAACACTGACATTTCTGAAGATGAAATGATTATGTGATCCTAGTCGGCATTACCTGTAAAAATGTGTGATAATAATTTATTTTACAACGTTTCCCGTTTTTGGCCTTTGTTTTCAGTGTTCCTCACACACGTTCCCTTGAAGCACGACTTAAAGAAGAGCTGGTGGCCCAGGGTCTGCTGGATTCTGAGGAGAGACCTGGACCAGGAGGAGACTTGGAGGATGAGGTCCTGGCAGAATTACAGAAGAGACAAGCAGAGCTCAAAGCTCTAAGTGCTCACAACAGAGGTCGCAAGCAGGAGCTGCTCCGGTGAGAGCACTGGCCTAAGACTAACACATCAACCTGGAGACAGATTCTGAGGGCAGGGTTGGCTTGGTGGTTCAGATGATTGAGTTGGTTTCAACTTTTCTGGCAGGTTGGCCAAGGAGGAGATGCGTAAGCAGGAGCTGAGGCAGAGAGTGCGGGTCTCTGACAATGAAGTGATGGAAGGATTCCGCAGACTCATGGCAGCCAGGCAGAAGAAACGTACTCCAACCAAGAAGGAGAAGGACCAGGCATGGAAATCACTGAAGGAAAGGGAGAGCATCCTGAAGCTGCTTGATGGATAGTAAAAACGACAGTTTTGTCTTTTTTATTTTTTACTGCCTGGGGTTCACAAACATCTACGTCTTTTCTCAATGACTATACAGTTAACTGTAGTGTTAGATTGATTTACCAGGGTCATCTGCAGTGTTTTTATCTCATGTACCACACAAAACTAAATGTTTTTTTTTGCTTTTTCTTAGTTTATTTTTTATTTTTGTTACAGTGGTGATATTGTAAAAAAGTCAAATGTTGTAATAAATTGTTGTCACACTGCTTCATCCGAGCTTTTTTTTTTTGCAAAAAAGCCAGTATTCGATTAAATATCACATTTCATCAACATTTTTCAGAAACATGCAACATGCATGCATTTTCTTATCTTTTTTACTTTTTTGACTGTTGTGACACATTTTTCAATTTTCATTTTTTTATAACTGCGTTTTTCTGTAATTCTTAATTTTAATCTAAAAAGGCTGCAAAATAACATTTTGATATATCCTTTTTATTCCTGATAAGTAATTAAAACGTGTTTAAATCCCAAAGTAAATGAGCTTAACGTTGGATTTTTCGCATTTTAAACAAAGTTCATAGATATGTGTAGTGCGAGGTTCAGAAGATAAAGGTACCTTAATGTTCTTCACAATTCCTGTATGAAGTATGCGAATCCCGATTAAATTCAAACGCCTTTGCCTGTATTAAAATAAGCAACCACCAGGGGTCAGCAGAGTTTCTAGGCTTAGCTAAGTAGCGAAACATCAAACAATTCCAGATACAGGTTTTGATTTTACATTAACAAACTAGTTTAAATCAGTATTGACGAGCCAAAATTAATGTTATTAATATTTTTAACGGTTAAAGCTCATAGTAATGTTACCAAAACTCAGTGAAGGGCGCTAGAAGCGAGTATAAGGTTGAGACTCAGGAAAAGAGGGTTGTCCAGTGTCGGGTGTCATTTCTGGGATTGGACCCTTTCAGCTTCAGTATTGTTTTGGTTCTGTGTGTTAGTGTCTGTCTCCTGCTGCCGCTGCTGTTGTGGATGCATGAAAACACTCAGGTGTTGTTGACTGTTTCACTAGTGTTCCTTGTTTTAAGAAAGTTATCATGAGGAGACACAGAGGAGACTTGGTCCTGCGATCGTTGCTCCTCATCCTCGGTGAGTAAAACCGCTATTTTATGTTATGGAATTTTCGATGACACGGATACAGTTATTGTGACTTCATTTTTGAAACTTTAACAGTATGAAATTTCACATTTTATTTGTCCTAGAGGACAGAGTTAACATTGGACGTGGAGTAATTTAAGATAACTCGATATAATACTTATTAATAATTTATTAAAAATAATAATAAATTAAAGTTAGTCACCCAACTGAGCCTGGTGATGCTACATCCAGAACAGGCATGGGCAAACTAAGGCCTGGGGTGCCTAATGTGGCCCGTTTAGCTTTGCGAATGGACCTGGCAAGTTTGTCTAAATTATAGAATTGGTTTGTATTGTAACAACACTTGCCCTTTCCCTGCAATTTCCATGTTTTCCCAATAGATGGCATTGAGAAGGCTGTTGTTTTAGCGTTTTTGCATGTCATTTATCTTAGTTCACATGAAGGCTCCATCCATCAGCTCCTTACCTGGCACCTGTGCCTATTTAATAGAAGTTTTGGGCCACGCCAAGTCAAAAAGTTTGCCCATGTCTGATCTAGAAACACACTGTTGTCTGTTATACATTTCCAGATACAGTGAGTACAGTCTTTTAATGTCCATTGGTTGTAATACAGTTAAATGTATATTTATATATGTAGATATATATTTAGTTCATATGTATATATGTGGAAAAAAAGACAAAAATGCATTTTTTTTTGTAGAACAATGCTTTACATACAATACCCATTGTTGATGCCCATTACATTTTACAGTTTCTATATGGCCCACAAAATATCACTAACAGATTGCCAATATACTCAATGAGACAAGGATGCAACCCCTGAAGACAAGTATAGATGTCAGATCATATGATATTGGCACGTTATGTAATATCTGTACGAATTCTTATATTTTTTTAATTATAGAATTCTTATACCCAATAATGTCAGGTCTGGGTTTTCACACGTGTAAAAATAATTTTGGGAATAAACGCCTGCATATTCAAGCAAACATCACTAGATGGCGCCATTTCAGCCCATTTAATTAATATTACGAGGGAATCAAGTGACAATATCAGCAAAGCAGGTATCAGGAAAAGGTTCATATCAAGGTTAAAAGAGACGTCTTCAGTTCTCAGAGTATAAGTACTAAGTACTAAGAACAATATCGAACATCCAAAGTAAAAAACTCTGTAAGTGTACTAATTAAATGTAATTGTTGTAAGTGATTGCAGACAATGTCTCTACATTGTTGGACAATAACACAGTCAAGACTTCACCATCAGACAGTATATTCGCCAAATACAATCTTGGGTTTAGTCCTGTTTTGTGCACCGTAAGCTGAAACTTACTCACACAGATGTGTCATCTGGGCAGTGTGTAAGTTCATTTGGCACATGTGTGTTAGAAAGACTCTTCACCCACTCTGGTATCTCTGTGTGAATGAGTAAATAAAATGGCAACTTTGTAAGTAAAAAGCACTTTGACTCATCGTCTAGAACAGTGTTCCCGCACCTTTTTTGAGCCACAACCCGGTTAAATGTCTCGTACTGTTTTCACAGACTTTTCACCCCTTAATACAATTTCCGGTGTTCTGAAATATTTTCCTACCTATAAAATATTCCTACCCGAATGAACTGTGCAACAAGGATTTCTCAGGTGCACACAGTCTATAACTTTCCGCTACCAGACCGATATAAAATTTTTGACATTATTTTTGCTGTCTTCACTGAGAAAATATTTCCTAAGAAATATAGTTGCATTATTGATGATGGAATCCTAGCCATTCTATCGGTCAGTTCTTTTGTTGATATGGGTATGGATCAAGTGGAAGTAATAGACAGATGAGGCCAAAAGGAAACATTACTTCTCTGCGGCCCGACACCAATTCCCCACGGGCCAGTAATGGTCCCCGGCCCAGTGGTTGGGGACCATTGGGGGGAGGAGATTGGCCATACCTGATCTAGACTTCAGAAATCAGGCAACAAGGGTAACCTGGCATCAGATTTGTCTGGAGCAATGACGTGGGCCACTTTGGAATGCTGGTTGCCCTTTAGCAAAAATGCAGCCTAAATTACCCATGTGAGGCCTACGGACAAATAAACATGGTTCCAGTTTTTCACACTGGCAGAAGTAAACAACTCGTGTCACAAAACAAAAGTAACGACTTGTCCGGGTCATATTTGACTTCGAAAACTTAAAGAAAATTCAGAAACCAAACCAATTTGAAAGTACTACAGTGAGTCAGTGCCCTGATCTGAGGAAGCAGACAATATTCCACTGACTGTGTTTGGATTCATGTCAAACCAGCCTCGGCTGCAGATTTCCATGTGTCCACTTGGGCTTCAAAAGCAGACTTATGATGATGTGTCAGATGACTGTGTCTTTAAAGAATCTGGACCAATAACCAGCGCTTTACTTTTCACTGTGGTTTCATGTTGCTGCAGCACATTATCTGGTTTTTACTTCATTTCAAACCATTTATTTCATTATAATAATAGTCACTGTGTCCTAACTTCATAACCAGGCCTGAAAGTCTCCGTTATAGTTCATTTAATTTTTTGAAGCTCAAAGGAGCGCAGCTGAGATAGTCCTCAGTGATATCAGCACATTAACATCCGGACGGCCTTCCTGTCACAGCGCTCCTCAGTTGTCTGGACTCAGAACCAGCACTTTTGGTCCAGGGAATGATAACATCTCTTGGTTAAGGGACTTAACCAGAGACACAGAGCTGAATTCAGTCCGTCTCTGTGGGGGTTGAGGTCACTTCCCAGATGACATCATCAGACACTGTGGGTTTATAAGGAATGAGTGCAATAATCAAATCGCGTGAACGGGGACTTTTTGCTACTGTATTTTTGGGACCTGTGCTGTTTTGTTTCAATAACCTGTGTTTATGTTATGGCTACAACTTTAAGAAATTTTAAGATAACCTAAAAGTTAGTAATTTAGTTCACCTTAGTAGCAACCTGGCAGCTGCTGGGTTTGAATCTGAAGCCTTTGCAGGCCCAAGTCAACTTCCCCACTGAGCCACCGCTTCCGCCCAATAATTCATAATAATAATTAATTAATGAAATTTAAATATAGCAGGATTTAGAGTGGTTGTGAGAGGAGAAACTGGAATCAATATTGATGAAAGTCCATTGATGATTGTCTGTCCATCTGTTCAACTCATCACTTCTGTTCATTTCTTTTCCCATCGTTTCTCTTTCAGTCCCAGTGGCATTCCTCTTCACCACAGGTTTGTTTCTCTTTACATGTTTAAAGCTCTAATCATACAGTTAATTACAATAAACCTCACCTGGAAAATTTGATAAAACTTCACTCTTGTTCTCATGCCTCAGCCTCAGGTCAGTCCGACAGCAGCAGTAGCAGCAGCGTGGTGGTGGCGGGTTACAACGTCAGCGGTCCGGCCGGCTCCAAGATTGTCCTGCAGTGTGTGAGTGGTCGCATGGTCTGGACCAGAGATGAGGTGAGGGACCGACAGAGGGTGGTCCACTGGGACATGTACCGGGCTTCCCCTGACTATGCCATGGAGAGGGTGGTGGACATGTTTTCTGCAGGAGACCAGAGGGTCTACAACTCCTACAACATGGGAAGAGTGGGACTCACACCCACAGCCTTCAAGGAAGGAAACTTCTCACTGATCATCAAAGGTCAGGTAGACTCATACATCTGAGTCTTTAGCTGACATATTTTCACACCACCTTAAAAAAAAATATGACAATCAAAAATGTTTTTTTTTCAAACATCTGTCCACTGTTTGTGTGGATTCAGCATAGAGATGAAGATGTTTGGATTTCACACTTGGTGTGCGGACATAACTTATAAAATTTCTCATAAAATTAAACAACATCTTGCAAATCTCTGTTCCCCGGTCTATCTCACATAGGGCATCACTCTCAGACACGCCTGCATGGGACTTTTCAACTTCCTATTTTGGGCAGTGTTGTTTTGGTAATAAAAGTCCAAGACTAAAACAAAAATGCACTTTTGGCTCATTTTTGGAAGGCGCAAATTGGGTACATTTCCAATTTACGTTTGAAATTTTAAGTCCAGTTGAAAAATTGCAAGAATTCACATTATGCACTGTTGGATATTAAGAAGGTTCTAAACTCGCGGGCCATGGGCCATTTGCGGCCCATGAAACAATATTTTTCGGCCCCACCTTGATGTGAAAGTTCAATTTATAATAGTATTTTATAGATTTGTTCTCCACATTTTATGGTAACAAGTTTTTTTGTCTCACTCAGGAGTGTATTATTCATACATATTATGTATAAAGTATAAAACAGAGACGAAGACCAATGAAATGTATTGCTTACCTGGCATACTAAAGTATTTTTTCTCTGAAACTATCAGTTGAAACCATTAATTCCTTCGAAATATGATTATTTATATTGTGAATTAAAATCTGATGCAGGCTCATTTTCAACCCAGTCCTCCAGTTTATCTGTGACACTTTTCTTCCTATTTTGTTTCGTTTGAGAACAGACGTGACCATGAATGACAGAGGACTCTACTCATGTAATCTGCACCATCTCTACTGCCACCTGTATGAAACCGTCAAGGTGCAGCTCAACGTCACTAAATCACGTATGTTTAGATTCTACACCAACCTTTACCGTATTTAATATCTCACAGTTTCCTGATACTGACGCCGTGTCTCTCCCATTATGATGCAGGTCGTAAAGAACAGCGTTACTGGGACGGGCAGAAGGTCGTGTATGTGGCGATGCTTGGCAGCACAGTGGTTCTGCCGTGCATAAATCGACGAAATGTGTGGACGGACTGGAGCAACGAGGAGGAGAATCAACAGGTATGATCAAAAACTTAGACCAAGGGTCAGTGGTGGCAATTAAAAAACGTCTTCTCCTTCCCCTATTGGCTTGTTCCTTTTTCAGGGGTTCAGGGGTTGCCACAGCTAGTCAACAATTTCCATCTCACCCTGTCCTCTGTATCCTATAACTCCAACTACCTTTATGTCCTCCTTCACTGCATTCATCAATCTCCTCTTTGTCTCCCACCTGGTAGCTCCATCTCATCCTTCCACTGTTCCTCTTCTGAACATGTCCAAACCATCTCAACCTGTCTTCTCTAGCTGTTTCTCCAACCCGTCCTGTCTGTGTTGTCCCTCTAATCACCTCATTCCTGATCCTGTCCATCCTTGTCTCTCCTAAAGAGAATCTCAGCTCCTAACTCCTCCACTTCCAGCTCTGTCTCCTGTCTTCTACCTATTGCTTCTTCTTCTTTCAGCTTGTCCTTTTTCAGGAGTTGCCACAGCGAGTCAACATTTTCCATCTCCCCCTGTCCTCTGTGTCTTCTACTCTGACTCCAACTACCTCCAAGTCTTCCCTCACTGCATCCATCAATCTCCTCTTTGTCTCCTACCTGGTAGCTCCATCTCTAGGATCATCCTTCCACTGTTCCTCCTCTGAACATGTCCAAACCATCTCAATCTGTCTTCTCTAGCTGTTTCTCCAACCCTTCCTGTCTGTGTTGTCCCTCTAATCACCTCATTCCTGATCCTGTCCATCCTTGTCTCTCCTAAAGAGAATCCCAGCATTTTTAATTCCTCCACCTCAAGCTCTGCCTCCTGTCTTCCACCCATTTCGAGTCTCTAATCCATCCATCATGACTTGTGTGAGACAACTGTCCTGTAAACCATTCCCTTCACCTAAGCTGACTCTCTTCTACCACAAAACCTGAAACCTCAGCCCATAATTTGAGCCAGCCAGGAGTCAACCTAGAATCTTCTGGGCTCTGCGTCATGCCATAGTCAGGCACATAATAAAATGCATCACTGGTCCTTTAAGTGAAATAACTGTAAACACATGCTGGGCAGCTTAACATTCATCATTCTGAGTACTTATGTTAATGTTTACTGCTTTTTCATGCTCTGTGTGCTCACATTTCTTGACCCTAAAGTTCTGGTGAAAAGAGTGAAATGGAACATTCCTAGTATTTCCCTGGTCCAGTTTATCCTAAGATGTTCTATAAGGAGTAACTCAACAAAACATTTACATTTTGCCTCTTTTCTGGATTTACCAGCGTTATTCATGATTAAAAAAGTAGTAAAGTTCAAGTGGATGTTGAAGCTTTAGAAAATAGCTGAGAATTAGATTTGCACAATGAAAGGCTTCATGGCAATGTTTCCTTTGGACACCAGGTGGTTCACTGGGACAGACAGTCTCCAGGAATCCAGCATGACCGCGCTGACCGGCTGGTGGACCTGTACGCCTCAGGGGAGCAGCGCAGCTACGGGCCTCTTTTCCTGCAGAGAAAGATGAACATCAGTAACCAGGCCTTCGCAGAGGGAGACTTCTCTCTCACCATCTCTGATCTGCAGGTGAGGAAGAGCAAAACAGCTGCACACAGAAACATTCAGACTGTAAGGAAAAGGAAAGGAAGAAACTCAGTCTCAACATGACTGCCCGCCAGCTCAGAAGGAAAAACTGATCAAGCAATAGAAAGTGAGAAATCTTAATAAAAACCACACCTGTTAGTCACGTCTTAAAAGATTTATTTGACTGCTATGTTGATTTTGACAAAAAGGTGAGGTAGTGGAAAGCACATCTGCCTTACATGCAGAGTGTCTGTGGTTTGAGTACAGTTTGAGCATTTTTTATTACAATCTAGCAACATTTTTGCTGTAGACCAGAAGGTTCAGAACCAGCACTTTTGGTCCAGGGAATGATAGAAGAAAAATGTGAGTTCTTCAACTAAAATTAAGATGCACGTTACCAAATCACTGCTTGCATTGATTATATAGAGATGTTCACACAATAGGAATAGGTAGAAGACAGGAGACAGAGCAGGAGGTGGAGGAGTTAACGATGCTGGGATTCTCTTTAGGAGAGACGAGGATGGACAGGATCAGGAATGAGGTGATAACACAGACAGGAAGGTTTGGAGAAAAAGTTAGAGAAGACAGATTGAGATGGTTTGGACATGTTCAGAGGAGGGACAGTGGTTGAAGAATGATTCTAGAGATGGAGCTACCAGGTTGGAGATTGATGGATGTAGTGAGGGTAGACGCAGTTGGAGTCAGAGTAGAAGATACAGAGAACAGGGTGATGGAAAACGGTGATTTGCTGTGGGAACTCCTAAATAAGGGCCAAGCCAAAAGGAAAAGAAGAAGACTAGATGTTGCTCAACAAAGCAAAAAGATCACCTGAGAACTTTTGTGTGAAGAACTGTTTCCAGCAGTGCTGTTTACTAGCAGCTGTATAGTTTCCACTGTAGTGTGCTGATGGTGCTGATCTCACTGCCATGTTTGGCGAACATGTGTTGCACAAAGACATGTGGAACCTTCATTAGGGAATGCTACATTCGTTAAGTTTAACTTTATTGTCCTGTTGAGACATGTGGCTGGAAGCCACAGCCAACCGAGCAAAGGCATAACTTTGTCTCCTTGAACATGACCAACAGCAAAATAACAGACTTATATGCAATTACCAAAACACACAGTACGCCCACCAGTTCAGTTTGTGTAATTTGCTGTGATAAAATACATCGGATGGTTTCTGGGGGAGGGGAGGTTGTGGGATTTGTTTTGGATTATGTCATAAATCAGAACTTCTAGGTCAAAACCAGACTCAGTAGAGCAGATTTTTTTGTCTCTTCTAGGAAACACAGGGCCATGGGCATAAACAATGTGTTTCTTGTCAAATTACAAAAAAAACCCGCAACTTATTTAATCAGGAAACAATTATCATTACATACCATTGTTGTTTTTCTGAGTGTTTCCATTTCTTCACATCTGCCTGTGTGTTTATTTGTAAACCTAATGATGAAATCTTTTCCAAGAACCTAAATTATTAACAGAAAAAAACTGAAAATGTTGTTTTCTTTAACAATTTTGCACCTTGAAACATAAGCAGTGGGTTGAAGACTGACGTAACTCTGGCCAAAAAAACATTGTCAAACTTTGATAGGAAATATGAGGTTTAGGTTTAACAGAGATTTATAAAAACTTTTAAGATGCTGGAAACTTCAACTTTTCAAAGTTTCTCTTGTCACAGTTTGTATGGTAACTGCTTACTGGGTTGCGGGTACAGCAGTCTCTACAACTGTCACCCAAATCACGTTGCACTACAACGTACCCTCATGTGGATCCCTGACTGGGATTCGAACTTGAACCCTGGAGTTTCACACCCATGATATTGCCTTTGGGTCCAAGTAAAGGCTTTACTCTGTTGAATCATGTTTCTTCTGTGTTCTAGTTAAGGTTCTGGCATCTTGTATTTCTTCTACAAATAGGTCTTAACAATTTATTGTAAACCTTTCTTTAGTTTTACTAAATGAATAAATAAATAATGTCAGGAGTTGAGGAAGGTTAAGGAAGCAGACTTGGATCTACCAGGCTTCATGTTTGAATCCACCAGCTCCTAGGTTGCCACTGAGGTGCTCTGAGCATAGCACTGACCCGACCCACACTACTTCGCCACCCAGAGGAAGTTTCCACTGTATGGTGCTGTGTGATTTGGGTGGCAGTGGTGGAGACTGCTGCCCCTACGATTCCAAAAAGGATAAGAGGATGAAGATGAAGGAATAAATGACAACATAATAACACAATCTTTGTGTCTCGTCACAGCCCTCAGATGCAGGAATGTACTCCTGCCATCTCCACCATCACTACTGTGGTCTCCACGAGAGGAGGGAGTTCCAGCTCAATGTGGAGACAGCGATCATTCAGACCACACAAGCCCCCGAAGCACTGCCTTCAGAGGACAAGGGTATACACAAACACACACACACACACACACACATCTGTAACCTCCATCACTCTTACCCCAGAGCACAGTTTTCTTTTGACCTTGTTCAGCGTTGCCGTGTTGAGTCTTGATGACCCCCGACTCCCAAAGAGGAGGAGGAAGGATGATGAGGGGAGCAGAGATGAAACCCCCTCCTCCTTTAGCTCTATTTCTGCAGTTGTCTGTTTGTTT
Source organism: Paraplagusia blochii (assembly GCA_016785265.1). Lineage (NCBI taxonomy): Eukaryota > Metazoa > Chordata > Actinopteri > Pleuronectiformes > Cynoglossidae > Paraplagusia > Paraplagusia blochii. Next base: position 8,094 of record JAFBJS010002615.1, on the reverse strand, counting down.
TTCTTGCCCCGTCAGCCCGTCTCATGCCAGATCCCTGAAACCACTGACTCTCACACACTCCCACAGACCTCACCCTCATCATTTTTCACCTTCTTCTCAACCCAGACTTCTGTCCGGTTCTCATTTTCCCTCTGTTTCTTTTGTTTTGATGCAGTTGTTGCCGATGAGTTTGAAATAATTCTCACACTTTTCACAGTGAAAACCTTCAACAAAGTCAACATAAGTGAGGGAAGGAGTGGGTGGTTTGGTCAGTGTGTCGTTCAGCCAGCTGTTCCTCTTCTTGTCCACGATCCATTCGCTAAGTCAGGATTTATCAATGTGGGAAAATCCTTGCGAGCAGTTTAGGAATAACATCCAACTCCTTCTGTATACCGTGTGTGTTTGTGTGTGCATCTGTGCATGCCAAGAAAGACTATCATTTCCTCGGAATCTCACTTGGATCCACTTTGTGGACCGGAGTCCGGTTCTGCCTACACAATTAATCCGTCACTTGGTGAGCTGTAATAAGAAGTGGGATGATGTCAAGGGAGCTCTTCTACAACAGTGGTTTTCAACCAGTAATTCTGAACTTATCCGCGCCCAACCTGGGGGTCTCAAAGCCCCTCTTGTAGCTAAACAATAGCCAGTATTTAAACTGTGTTACCTCTACAGAGCATCTGGAGGTTCTGGTTCTGTTCTTACAGAGATGAATTCTCCCTGCACATGTAGACCCCATGTATCAATACCAGGTTTTCATGTTAAAGTGTTTAACTGGTCATATTTTAAGACACACAATAAAAATGCTTTTTGGTTTCAGGCGAAAAAAAAAGTTTTAAACCGCATGGAGTTTGGAAGAACAAAACTCAAAACTACAGTTAGTTGATTGATATTATTATTTAAAAAAATACTTTTCTTCAAAAAGAACAGACAAAGATTGTGTTATTTCTTTTTCTAAGCTCTGAGACATTCATGAAAATCCTTCTAACTGATTTGGTCCTCTGACCGTCTGCTGCACTTTTGACTTTCTGCAGGAATTTTCCGCTGTTTTTTTTTCTGTTGCTTTTGTTTTGTTTCTGGACCATTCATTGCTTGGAGCAACTTTATTTACACCACATTTTGCTCTATCCTTCGTTCTTTTTCTCATTCCTGGTCTCATGCTGCTTCGACTCTTAATGTAAAGTTGAAAGAAGTCTGTTTCATGTTGGTGCCAGCGAGGCAGGCTGTGGGAAGAAACAAAACAGGAGTGCACAGAGAGAGAGAGGGATAAGTTTGGGTCAGTGGAAGAAGGCAGAGGAAACCAAGAAAAGAGTCGAGGTGAACTAATGAGCTGGATATGTAGGTCACCACTCCCTGTTCTCCTCTGTCCAATCTCTAAATGTCATTTGTAAAGCATTTCCCCATTAGAAACCTGGTGCACTTCCTGTCATGGGATAAAAAACACATCTGTATTTTCACGCAACTTAAGTAAGTAAGTTCATTGAAGATAGACACAGGGACAGAATGGACGAAAACAATCTTTTCAGGAACTTTGCTGTTTAGAGCAGTGGAGACTGTGGAAGAAAGGTGAAGAATAGAGTGGAGTCAGGATGGAACAACTGGACAAAAGAGTCAGGAGTGATCTGAGATAGAAGAGAGACAACTAAGGTGGAGGGAAAGGTTTACAGGACAGTGGTGAGACCAGCCATGATGGATGGATTAGAGACACTAGGAATAGGTAAAAGACAGGAGACAGAGCTGGAGGTGGAGGAGTCAAAGATGCTGAGGTTCTCTTTAGGAGAGACAAGGATGGACAGGATCAGGAATCAGGTGATTAGAGGGACAACACAGACAGGAAAGTTTGGAGAAAAAGCTAGAGAGGACAGATTGAGATGGTTTGGACATGTTCAGAGGAGGGACAGTGGATGCATCGGTAGAAGAATGATCCTAGAGATGGAGCTACCAGGTAGGAGACAAAGAGGAGATTGATGGATGCAGTGAGTGAGGACATGGAGGTAGTTGGAGTTAGAGTTGAAGATGAAATTGTAAATGTTGATTTACTTTGGCAACCCCTTAAAAAAGGCACAAACCGAAAGGAGTAGAAGTTAAAGAGGAAGGTCAAGTATCTACTTATGGCAGCACACACAGTACTGTATACCTGGTATAATCTACAGCAGTCATGGACCAAAATGTGTCCTAAAATTGGACAGCAGGTTAGGAGACAAATAGAGTTCATCGTGTGCATGGAAACTAATTGTTAAAGTCATGCATAAAGGCTAAAATGCTACAAAGTTTGTGGACATACCGGTATTACAAGCAAAAGGATTAAGTATAATGATACATTACATTAATATGAATAAATTATTTGATTTGGATAATAGTTTTGTTGTCCTAATTAGAAAGCTGTGCTAGCCGCATCTGGACCCCGGGCCATAATTTGCTCATGCCAAGTACAGAAAGTCTAGTAACTAATGTTTACAGTACAATGCTGAACATTCACTTATCTTTAAAACTGTAAAGCAAGATTTTTCTGTTACTTAAACTTTCTTTAAGGCTGGACATCTGCTATAAAACAACCGAAGGACAAATTTTCTCCATACACACTTAGGAATGTGGACACATGTATGTCCTCAAACAAACTTTAATTGCGGTTATTTAAGAACACAGATCTGGAGTGTTCCCGCCTGGCCTCCAAATTGTAGGTTCAGAAAAGATGTTGGTACCAGGACAGAGCAGGGAAATATATTCTTTTCGGCTCAAACAAGTGCACGAAACATCTTGAACCAATGTTAAAGGAATTGTAGAGATGTAAACATGTTGACATGGCTGCTGCAGACAAACAACTGCAAATGAGACAAGGGTTTGAGCGGGGAAATGTTTCTACTCCATTTGATTCTGAGAGACCGGTCTCTGGAGGAATAATCTCACCATCTCTTCCTTTCCTCTGCTGCCTTCCCTCTCACCCTCTCTCCCTTCAATCTTCTTCCTCCTCGCATTTCTCTGTAATGCTGCCAGGAAAAGTAAATCATGGCATGACTCTCTGTCTGGATCTCATTTTGGCTCAAACGTGCCGACTCTGAGGTCCGCAGCTGCATCTTGCCTTGCACATTCTTTAATTTTTTTTATTTCAATGAGTCAAAATGGGGGCTGGCAGCCCCTCGTTCCTCTGCCACTCAGCTCTCTGCACATTTGGAACACGTCACCTAAACCCAACCTGCTATTTACTTCACTTTACTTCTTCCCTTGAAATGTGTCACTTCTAGAGAATTTCAGTGCGAGGAGAAATGCATCAATAAAAGGCAAATGTCAGACTCTAAGTTTTAGACGCAAACAAACTCCTACAGTTGATGTTTAGGTGTTTGAGGGTTGCTTGAGTTCATCAAAAGTTGTTTTTTTAGGTTTTACACAGTCACAGGAGGAAATGGTTCAGTCTGCATCACAGCCCGTAACTGTGTGTTCATGTCTTCCTTGTGTTTAACCTGTAGGATCAACTCACTGCCAACTCTGCCTGTCTGTCTTTTTGAGTGTCTGTCAGTCTATCAATCTTTATATCTGTCTGTCTATCTGTCTTTCTTTCTGTCTATCTCTTTATGTCGGTCTGTCAGCCTATCTATCTATCTATCTATCTATCTATCTATCTGTCTGTCTGTCTGTCTGTCTGTCTGTCTGTCTGTCTGTCTGTCTGTCTGTCTTTCTGTCTGTCTATCTCTCCTTATTTCTGTCTTTCCTTCTGTCTTTCTTTATATCTGTCTCGCTCTCTGCCCATTTATGGTCAGATAGATAGATAGATAGATAGGCTGACAGACCGACATAAAGAGATAGACAGAAAGAAAGACAGATAGACAGACAGATATCAAGATAGATAGACTGACAGACACTCAAAAAGACAGACAGACAGGCAGGCAGGCAGAGAGACAGCCAGACAGATGCAAAGATAGAAAAACAGACAGACAGACAAACAGATAAAGAGTTCGACCGAAAGACAGATATAAAGATAGACAGTCAGGTAGATAAATAGTTGGAGAGACAGGCAGAAAGACAGATATAAGGATATATACTGTATATGTCAGGCAGGCAGGCAGACAGACAGACAGACTGTCTTATCATTAAAACTGTAAAGCAAGTGTAAAGACAAATGGACAAGCCGGCGGATGGACAGACATAGAGACTGATTACATTATATTATATTAATTTTCAATATGATTTTATAAACAATATTTGAAAAGTTATAAACAATATTTGATGGTCATTTTAAAAGTGACAAACTGAGGCTTTAAAATCTCTCATACAATAGAGTTGAGAGTAACGAGACACAGACATTGAAGACTGAACTTGAATGTTGTTCATCGTAGTCAGTCATGAAATGCATCAAATCTGTTCCACGTTTCCTTCTGCAGTTTATTGCATTTGAACAACTCATGGTGACTGTGTGTTTGTCGGAGAGTAAAAAGAGCAGGAATAAGGGAAAATGAAACGCTGACAGCTGTGACGTGTTTACTCCTCAGACTCCATCAGGCCTGAGTCACCCAGAGTCATCAACGTGATAGTGCCAGACCAGAGACACCACTTTCTCCTGCCGCTGGGTTACGTGCTCACGTGTCTCCTGCTGTTGGCCTTCATCATCCTCATTATCCTCCTCATCACTCGAAGACGCAGAGTCAAAGGTGAGACCTAAACCCCTAAATTAATCAGGGAAAAGGTGACTTTTCAAGTTTGTATGAATTATGTCTGGATGCAGGTTCACTGTGATAACTTCAATGCATGTTAATGACAAACTAACCTCGTGGAACCATCTTTTCACACTGCTCTACCAATCACAAAGGCAAAGGTTTCCTGTGATTGGCCAAGGGCTTAGGGCAGGGGAGTCAAACTCAATGCCCCCTAGTGGCCGGAGCCCAAAACAACTACCTGCCTTGCCCGACTTCAAGTACCGCCCCTGAATAAATATTGATTTTTATTTAGGGGCCATGTATTTATGTGAGTTCTTCAACTAGAAAACCAATTTTCAACGTAAGAAATATTGTTTTTGTCCTGTTAGTATCAATGCAAGCCACTAGATGGCACAAGCCCTGTCAAAGTCCCATTTTTGTATTTTGCTAGGCACTAACACTTCTGGGAAACTTGTAATCTAATCTACTTCTAATGTAATTTTAAAACAGTTGTTAAATTGAATCATAGCCTCAAGATTCTCAAAGTTTTGTGTTTTTATCAGTGTTTAAGGACATCCAGATACATGGACACATGTATTTAGAAAGTCATGCAGTGATATAGAAGTCTGCAATCAAAACTGCCAATGTTTCATTTATTATTTCATGTGCTTCCAGAGTTCCATCCACAGAGATCCACTAGGTGAGTGCGGCTCAATTACGCACACACATATCTTCCTATACCCTAAAACACTCAAACAAGTGTCTTCCTCCTTCTTCTGGCTGTTGCAGGTCAAGCAGAAGTCACAGCAGCTCAGATGAGTTTGAGATGGATGTAACCGACGTCAGTATTTGCCACGAGGAGGAGAGAAGATTTGGTGAGTCAGAGAGAAAGATGGACTTTGTTACAATTCCTATGATGAGAGCAAACCTCCACTATGAGACATTCAGGGTTCGTTGACCCATCTATGTTCACACTAAGCTGATGCTCAGCCTCTTAAGAATGGGTGGATACCATATGTGCAGGACTTAGTCAGTACTAGTGTATTGATAGTTACTATTACAGTCATTTAGCTCAGTGAGACCATGACTAACACTTGACTAAGACTTCGTTAATATAACTACTTATGTGTAAGTACATATTTCTGCATGTGATCATGAATAGGTATGAGACATTCAGCAGCACATGAATTAGACAAATGTTTTATGCTTCCACGGGACACACACAATCATTTGGTGGGCCACGTTTGGCCCTCAGGCCTTGAGTTTGACTCATATAATGTGAATTGTGCCTTGACTTTGTTCATATTTTGTTTTTGTTTCCCATGGTATTTGTAGACTTCAAGAACAACCTGCTGAAGGAGAAAGTCCACATGAACTGTCAGCCTAAAGTCATCGATCTGGACAAAGGTAAGGCCAAACTATTGTTTTGTCATTTTACATTATATTATATTTAAAAAACATTTTGCAGCAAACTTTCAAAGAGAATTACAATTTTAGGACAATCAGTAAGTCACGGGGGAAGTGTAAGATTATATTAATATGTAAATATGCTCATGTTTTCTGAGGACCCCTATTTAGCAAGTTAACATCAATTGATGGATTGGCAAACTTGAGGATAATTATTTGGCAAACAAAAATTTCTTCCTGGGCGCACTATTTGGCAGGCCAAAATTACTTTTGATGATCACTATTTGGCAAGCAAAAATTTCTTCTAAGGAGCAATATTTGGCAAGAATTTTTTTTTGATAATCACTTTTTAGCAGAAAATAGGTTCTTCAGAGGATCACTATTTGGCAAGCAAAATTTCTTAGATGACTATTTGGCATTTCTTATAAGAAGCACTATTTGGTGCACTAATATTATTTTTGGGGAAATATGGCTAATATGTCCCCAAATTAATAGTGATGCTCCTAAAAAACAATTGCCTGATAGTAATTCCCACAAAAAAAAACACTTGCCAAATAGTGATCCCCCAAAATATTTGCTTTCACTATTTGGCAAGCAATTTTCTCGTAGAGATCATTATTTGGCAAGCAACTTTTTGGCGGGAATCACTAATTGGCAAGTGTATTTTTTGGGGGGAATCACTATTTGGCAAGTGGGTTTTATATCTTTGATCACTATTTGGCAAGCATTTTTTTCGGGGTATGGCAAGCAAAATTGCCTCAGGGATCATTTGGCAAACAAAAATTGCCATATGGGTCACTATTTGGCAAGCGAAAATTTGGAGCAACGTTTTTGGACACAGAGACCCTGCTTTTGATGTTGATTTTATTAATCCTGCAGATGCTTTAAGATATGGTTTTAAATTGTCTTTAAAGTTTATGTATCACAACAGATATATAACATTATGTTGACAAATCCTTTGATGTTGACATTGTGTTTGATGTTGAAATTGCCCTTGATTTTCGCAATGCCGTTGAAGTTGAGTTTAATAAAATACCTTTGATCGAGCATTGCTCTCATTATTGGCATTGTCTTTGATGTAGCAATTGCCCTCGATTTTGGCACTGCCATTGTAGGTGATTTTAACAAAAAGCCGTTGATGTAGCATTGTCTTTGATGTAGTATTGCCTTGGTTGTAGCATAGTGTTTGTAAAAGCATTGCCTTTTATTAGCACTGCGTTTGATGTAGCATTGCCTTTGATAACCGTAGTCTTTGATGTGGCAATTGCCCTCGATTTTGGCAATGCCATTGAAGTTAAGTTTAACAAAAATTAGCATTGCCCACGTTATTGGCATTGCATTTGATGTAGCATTGCCTTTGCTGTAGCATTGCCGTTGATTAGCGTTGCTTTTGATAAAGCATAGCCTTTGATGTAGCATAGCCTTTGATAGCATTTCCTTTATTATCATTGCCTATGATGTATCATATCGTTTGAATTAGCATTGCCTTTTATTAGCACAGGCTATGATGTAGCATTGCCTTTTATTAGCATTTCCTTTTATTAGCAGAGATTTTGATGTAGAATTGCCTATAATGTAGCATAGCGTCTGATGTAGCATTACCTTTCATTAGCATTGTCTTTGAAGCATTTGCCCTCGAATTTGGCATTGATATTGTTGATTGATGACTTTAAGTAAAAGCATATGATGTAGCATTATCTTTGATTATCATTTCCATTTTTTAGCATTGCATTTGTTGTAGCAATTTTTTGTTAGCATAGTCTTTGATTTATTACTTGCACTCGATTTTGTCAATGCCGTTGCAGATTATCTTTGGGCTGCCAAATAGTGATCCGGCCCACAAAGTGGGCTGCAGAATATTGATCCGGCCCAAAAAGTGGGCTGCCAAAAAGTGAGCCAGACCTAAATGTGGGCTGCCAAATAGTGATCCGGCCCAGAAAGTGGGCTGCCAAATAGTGATCCAGCCTAAAAAGTGGGCTGGAAAATAGTGGTCCGGCCCTAAATGTGGGCTGCCAAATAGTGATCCGACCCACAAAGTGGGCTGCCAAATAGTGATCCGGCCCACAAAGTGGGCTGCCAAATA
>JAFBJS010002611.1:39348-104820 GCA_016785265.1 Paraplagusia blochii | reverse complement strand
TATATATATATACTGTATATATATATATATATATATATATATGTGTGTGTGTGTGTGTGCGTTTTGTGCTTGCTACTTAATTTTAAATTTGTTAAAAACAATTCCAAACTCCAAACTGTTTCTGTGCTGCATGCAGTCAATGGTTAGTTTTTGAGAAAAATCTCTGCCTACAATAGTTTATTATTTTCCTGTCACTTCAATATCGGTGAAAAACTGTTGCTGGAAACTAAATATGCAGAGGCTGTAACATGCCTGGGGTTTTATTCGAACAATCCTCAAACTCCACAGCAGGAAATCTTTGTTTTTTATAGGAATAAAAAAGCGAGGGAAAAACATGACTAGAAGATGTTGACAGGCCTTTGAGCAGTTGAACCACAACTAATTACAAAACAAAGCTGAAGAAAATGTCATCCATCACTTCCATGTTTACATTTACCTCGGTTCGTGTATTTCCAGGAATGACTTATTAAAGGCGTAGCGGTCAGGAGAAGATGCTTCCACTGCTGCTGCTGACTACATATAGAAGTTATGAACATAAATCACCTGTTTGAAACGAACAGTCAATCATTTTCATGTCATGCTCTCTATATTGGGTACTGACAAGTTTTGTAATTATATACACCAGTGTTGAGGAATAGAAATGTTATTTATTTAGTTTATCATTGTCTGGTTAAAGTCATATCATTAAAACTTTCTCATAAGAATTAATTGAATGAAGCTGTAGTTCAACTGTAGTTATACAAAAGCTCATATAAAATTTGTAAAAAAACAAAATAAGGTAAAGATACTGTCTAATTGTCATAAGGATAAACCATAATGATGAACCTATTGTAAATCCAACCAAAGATGGCAAGCTAAAGCCAGTGTGCTGTGTACAGTCTGTTATTTTTTTTTCCAATCGTAACAACAATATGCTGCTCACACCATAACAGTGAATCACAGTTCAGAGCTCACATCAATTTGGGTGCTGACACCATAATCCAATGGTTGAGTGCAATTGTGATCACATCGTAGTAGAATCATACACAGCACATCTGACTCCTGTAGCCAGAAAGGCTTTGGGTAAAATTTAGCAGCCAAATGTGTTTGAATGTAATGTAATGTAAATAAAGATGAAGAGGAGGGAAAAAAAAAGTCAGTACTGGATGCGTGCATGCCCACAGTTTCTCTCTGAGACACGATGATATAATGCTATGCAAACAAAAACTCATATATCTGGCAATTGTGCCAAAAGCAGCAGCTGTGTTGACCAAGCAGCCTTGTTCTCTCCTTACGTATGTCCACATATGTGCTCTGTGGCACTTAAAGGTAAAAATCATGGATAATTTGGCCAGATTTAGAACATGTTTGATTTTCACACAATCTATTTTGTTGTAGTCACGAGGCGATTGTGTGGGGATAACGTGACAGTTATGTATATCTGATTAACCATGGTGCAATTGTGCAGTGTACGTCTGTCTTTAAGGACGATGAAGGCTTGTTTAAGGCACCGGTTCCAACCATTCATTTGATATCATTTTGGCTCATTTCATGTTGACTGCTGACCAGAGACGTCCCTCTCTCCCCTGAAAATCAGTTTGTTCTGGATCTATGTAAATATCAATTAATCAATTTAGCGAGCAATAGTTTCAAAGTTGAAACTGAAAAAAAAAAAAAAAAAAAAAAAACAATTATAATATAAAGCTATGTTTTTATCAATTACTTCTGATATGATGTTGACGTGGCCCCTAGGTGGGGCTAAGGTTATCTGTTGAATTTGTTGGTTACCACCTTAGCAGATTTTTCTAATGACCAGTTAAAGTTTGCATATTTGACTTTTCCTTCCCTCTGGTGTTGCAGAACCAGAGCCCAGCTGATAGATCCGTGATGTATGGTCTAATAAACAGCACGTGCAGCCTCACTCACTAATAAACAGTAGATAAGAGTCCAAAGTCCCAGAGGGAATGTTTACCCTTAACCTCTCCTTAATACTGTTCTCTGACTGTTATCCATCCTGCAGAACTATGTTAGAGTTGGCCTTCTTTTAACCACAACAACTAATGTGGAGACAAAGGAAACTGTGCTCTGAACCAGGATTAATGAGAAGAAATTCTGATATTTAAGTTGTTTAATCCTATATATATACTGTATATACATATATATATATATATATATATATAGAAGTAAACAGCAGAGTGGTCTCATTTCATGCTTCAGTAAAATAATTTATACTCATCTATAGATATATATATATCTATATATCTCTATCTCTATCTATATATATATATATATATATATATATATATATATATATATATGGATGGAAGGAAGGAATGAATCATATTGGATTTTATTAAACTTTTGCCATTTTGTTGCAATTTCTTTACTTAGTTTTACCTTTACACTTGTGTGGTCACTGTCCATGACAGTGATTTTGTCTTTTTCAAGGTAGTTGGAACAGGTCATTTAATTGTGCCTATGTTGGACACCAAAATATTTACGAGACCTTGTTCCATAATTAATTAACGTTAACAGTGACCGTATATTCACCTGGTTTCTGCTGTGATGAGTTAGTGTTAACAGACTCTGGACTCTCCTTCTGTAGCTGCGTCTTTTAAAGACAAACTGCTTCTTAGTGTGTGTGAAGACTGGACAGGATTGCACAGCTGTCAGAAATGTCCCTCAAGTCTCCACCTCCGCATGTCCGTCCCGCGAGCCCCGTTTCCACAGCCTCTGACAGCAATCGTCATGGGAACAGAGGTATAGAGAGAGGTGGGGTGGAGGGGGTGCAGTTGCGTACTTGTCAGGGAGACTTTTATTGGACTGTTACCTCTGACCTCACCTGTCTTAATCCATTGATACTGTTTTTATAGGAAATAGAGCTCCTCGTTGAACTGTTTCTACTGAACCGCTTAGAAGATGTTTTCTTTTCCATCGCTTACTCCACTGCATTTCAGGAATATTTGATTTTTACTTTGACTCAACAAAACAGTGATTGCATTTCCATTGTCCTCTTCATCTCAGAGAACTGGAAATCATTAATACACTTCACAGGAACCTGTATAAATGTTCGCAATCTGCAGCCTTTCTTAGTGGAACGCCTGGATTTCGGGTCCCATACCTTTGTTATTCATGGGGCTGCAAGTCATATGATCAGATTGAAGTGATCGTGTGATATTATAAATCGTTTAATACTCAGTATATCTGCATGTATGTAGTCTTCTTTATTTATTTAAGTCCCATACTGTGCAATAGAATCACTAAGTCAATAGAAGTCTACTGTCATGCTGAAAAATAATTTTAACATTTTAAAATGCACAAAAGTGTGCTAACTCTGTCACAGCCTTCGGTGGATGGAACAAACATATTCCCACTAAGGTGACATTCTTCAAACATTGTAGAATGGCTCACTTATCAAACTTTAGTCAGACAAATGGGGGTACACTTGTTTTTAAAAGGACAATACAAACATTAAATGGACGTCCAACATCTGTTCTGCAGTGAATGGAACCAGAAAATGTGACCACAACATCACAAAATTGTCAACTGGCCTTGTTAGAAAGTTCAGTCAGATATGATGCCAGGTCTTCAGAAAAATGACTGTAACTTCCCTCTCACTCACCCCTCTAACGAGGCCAGAGTGAAGTCAGAGTCTATTTTTCCTGAAGACTAGACATCATTTCTCACCCTGGATCACAGCTGGAAGCCATACTTTGGTTATCTTGACATTGTCAAAGACTGATCTGCCTGAATTGTTCAGGAATTTTTTATTCAGTAATCAATTACTGAGCCACAGGGGCAGCAGCCTTCAGTCCTCCGTTCATCTTCATCTGCTTGTCTCTTGCTCAGTTGCAGGGGACACCCAAATCACCATATTGTTAGCCTCACTGTGGGTGGTGAGCCCACAAGGAGTACGGCGGTGCTGTGCTGAAAGAACCACAGCGGCAACCTGGCAGCAGGTGGACTCGAACCTGAAGCCTTTTGGACTCAAGTCTGCTTCCTTAGTCAGTTATTTGGGTCAGGACAGTGCAGGAGCAGCTCTTTGGTAACAAGAAAGCTTATTATTATTATTATTATTATTATTATTATTTTGAAAAAAATATTGTAGTAATTGTATCATTGGGTCACATATGAAAAGGACAAACACAAAAGCTTCATTATTGCCAGATTTACATCCCAGTAGAAACAGTACATCACTGATTGGGCCAGCTCTCCTGTTAATTATTTCATGAGCTCATTATTCCCTCAGCTCTTCCTTTAAGGGATTAATGTCATTAAAAGCATCTCACTCATGCTTATTGACTCTCTGGTTGACTTTTTTCACTTTCAGTCTGCAACACCCTGGAGCATCTTTGCTGTTTTTCATGAATAGTGAGCAGTGGACCGAAGATAAAAGAGCAGGCGAACCCTTTAGGAACCTTTAAGGTGAATGTGGCAGATATCTCCAGTATATAAAACACTTACCATTCAGAAAAAAATAATAAACATTCTCATGGGACTATTAAAAAAAAAGCCAAAACACAAGATTTAGAATAAAAAAATAAAAAATAAAAAAATATTCAACTTAATCCTCTTAACGCTGCCCAAATCAAACTGCTCCATACTCGGAGCCTCTCTTTGTGTGGTCAGTCCACTGCCAGAATCTAAATATGATTAATGTAATGGATATTAAATACTTAGTATAGGGTGTGTTATACTACCTTATATTAGTATAGGGCAATGCTTCTCAAAGTGGGGGGCGGGCCCCCCTGGGGGGCCACGGTGCATTGCTGGGGGGGTGCATGTGACCCTGGGGAACATTCTTCTTTTTCTACCGTACTACAATGAAATGTAATTGCCCATTGTAAGTCTGAACTATATGTCCTTCCTTTTGTTTTATTAATGTTAACAAGGATACAATGTTATGTAGAGGTATACCTAGAACTATTTTATAGACAAGTGCTGTTATTTATAGCATGGGTGGTGGGGTGGGGGTGTGGGGCGCGAATTGTTTTCTTCTTGCTGGGGGGGGCACTGGTATAAGGTGTGTTATACTACCTCATACTGTTTCTATGGACAGAAGCAGTAGTGTCAGTGGGTTAACGCATCAGTTGATACATATGTACATAAAAATATAGATGTGATAGTGACATACAAAGTGGAAAATATGGCAAGTACAATAATATTAAATACATAAAAAAGCACAATAAATATGACATAACTGGAAAATCACGTCTACAAATGTATATTATAGTTGAAAATGTGCCTGTGGATGGTAATATTGATCATAACCTCTTTAGTTCACTGAGCCATCTGTCCAACCTTCCCAAACCAAGTCAATTAAGATTTTCAGTCCTCTAAGTCAGTGGTCCCCAATGACTGGGGCGAGGACTGGGACCCATGGGTCAATTGGTGCCAGGTCAAGAATTAATGGTTCCTTTTGTCCCCATCTGGCTATTACTCACACTTGGTACATATCCATATCAACCATAACACTTTATTTGATTAGGAAATATTTTCTCAGTGAAGACAACAACAATAAACGCAAAACGATTAATCGATACAACATTTTAACATTTTATACCTGTCTGGCAGCAGAAAGTTATTGGCTGTGTGCACTTGAGAAATACTTGTTATGCCCTTGCACAGTTAATTCAGGTAGGAAGATTTTATAGGTAGGAAAACATTTCAGAACACCATGATTTCATTTTATTAAGGGGTATTTATTGGCCACAACTTAATGAGTGGTACGTGAAAAAAGTACCAGGTATTTAACCGGTCCATGGTGCAAAAAAAATGCTTGGGGAGCGCTGCTCTAAGTCATAATTTTATTAGGTAACTGGACATATTGCATTTCTAGATGCTTGCTGCACCTTCCATCCATAGTTCTTTTAATTCTTCAATTCTGTACTGCAGAGGTTTTTCACGTTCCCTCCCCAGATCAATTGCACATTTGTTTATCTATCTACGGTATCTATCTCTACAATATTGCAGTAGCCTTCAGTGCTTTGTGTTAGTGATATCTTTTTCTAGCTTCTCATTTTTTCTTCTTACTGAGCGCAGACAAATATATTGTTTTCAGCTCAAGGGCCCACAACATAAAGTTTTGTTGTTTAGCCAGAGGTAGCTCTTATGAAATAAATCACAGAAATCAAAAATATTATTACTTTGTCAACTTTGTGCTTGGATATGATGTTGTTTTTTTATTAGGATGTTGGTTTATAGATGAAAGGAAGAAAGTGAAAACGACACAGCAATTGAAGATGATTCCTGCAGCATGTGTTCTTCATGTGGGAACTACATGTGTGCTCAAATCCAAGACCTTGAGGATATGGGTTTAATGCTACACAGATCTATTTTATTTTATAGATTTTGTGACATAAAATGTTAAGTAGCAACTTCAGCAATCCACCTAAAAGACTAATTTAGCTGCCAAATTGCCACTGCGGTGCTCTGATTATATCTCCTTTCTGACCCATATAATACCAGTGGGCTCACCACCCACAGGAAGGCTCAGCAGTGAGATTTGGGTGGCAGATATGGAGACTGCTGCCCATGAGAAGTGGGAACAGACAAGAGGATGTAGATGAATGAATAAAACTCCAACTTCAATTTTACGTTGGTGTACTGCACACACTACAATGGAGCAAAAGTAATGGGTCCTAAAGAATGGGTAGGGAGGGGTTTTATATTTGACCAGTAGGTGTTGCTGTTGTTGACATTCCAATGTCATTGGGCACAGATGTATTTAAAGTTATTAACTTGGACCTGCTGTACACTAGTCAGATTAAAAAAATATAAAATGCTTTTACACAATCTGCGTATATTATGGAATTGACCAAGACCCTTGGAAACCTTGACTTTGACTAAGACATTGAGTTTAACTTAATTTGACTATTTATTCTTTACTCTAAGTTCAGCACAATCATTGTGGTGTTTTTTTTTTCATTTCTAATTGGTTTAACCTTGTCTCTCCTTGTCTAACTTCACCACAGTTTACCACGACCACACACATTAGCACCACCTGTCTCATCAGATATTATATTGATGCTCAGTCAGTCATTGTTGTCAGTGTTTGTTTGCCTTTGGCTTTCTATTTGTTGTTGTTGCTGCTGCTGCTGCTGATTTACTTGTATTCTCTGACGTCTTCGTCGTTGATGGTGTCGATTTCTCCATCGGCGCCAGTGTTGTCGATGGGGTTCAACATATCCAGGGAATGTAGGTGTCCTGTTTCCATGTCTCCGTGGTAAGTGAAAACGTTGACCTGCAAAAAGGACACAAAGGTTGTGTTAGCCATTCTTGAACCCGATGCTGGGTAAACTCACGTTGTGATGCCAAACAATTGTGATGCATCTGTTGACTTACGTCTGCGGACATGTGGTCCATCTCCCCTACAGTCCATTTCGGACAAACCGATATTTCGGAATCATGAGCTTCAAATAACACTGTGTCATTTTCAGGTTTAGTGCTTTGATCTCTTGTGAGGTCACTTATCTGCAAAAGTTACCATTAGCTTTGACATCACCATCACCATGTTTATTACCCTATCTATCTATCTATCTATCTATCTATCTATCTATCTATCTATCTATCTATCTATATATATACATATATATATCTGTCTGTCTGTCTGTCTGTCTGTCTGTCTGTCCGTCCGTCCGTCTTCTTACCTACCTACCTAAAGGGCCATCCATCCATCTACCTTCATTCCTATCTACAGTATGTACCATCCATCAAACGTTCCAGAATTGCACATTGGGGCCAGAAAAGAGCAGACAGGGGGAGTGTTAGCTACATTTCCAATAGCCTTTCTGATTCCATCTACTGGAGAATTGCCGGCATTACAGGGAAGAAAGCATAGCAAAAAAATAAAATAAAATAAAATAATTTGGAAAAATAACTTTAAAAAGCTCAACGGGCCACATCCGTTTGCCCATGCCTGATCTAATCTATCAAAATACACTGTACGGATCCTGCTAGCATTTAATCTGAGCTGCACTGAACTCCATGTTGTACATTCCCTAAGCATGTATGCCTAGTAACTTGTAACGCTCTCCCTAACATACTAACAACCAGTGAAACTGTTCCACATAAGATAAAGTAGTTGAATGAACCTCTCTTGCACAGTCAGATGTAGTCTTGCATCTGTTATTTTGTAGCATTGAACAGGGCTGGTTGAAGAGGTGAATCAGGATGTCTCACCCTGCTCTGTTTACGTGGTAATGCACTCTGGGATCCATTTTCAGAGAGCATTTATTTTTCTGGCTCAATAATCTTGTGTAAGCACAGGTCTGAATACAGGTTAAAGTCAGTGATGTGCTCTGGAAACCTTGTCATACTGCAGCCATGTAAACACCACCTCTATCAACCTGAATCTGATTTAAGGAGTTGAACTATCATCACAGACTCTTGAAGTGATCAGCCATGGCAACATTGCCCCAACAGGCTGTTGAAGCAAAACAACTGTAGCATTTCTCCTTAACTCTTCCCCTAATATTGTCATCATTAAAAACTCAATAATGCTAGTCTTTGACATTGTTCAAGAGTCCATTGATAGTGTTTGAAATACAAATTAAATCATTTTAATTGAGTGTTTCATTGCAGATTCTCATCTGATAAGTCCTAATGCCATAAATTCTATTTCAATCCTAAACATGTATTTGTTCTGTCTCAAACTCAGGCCGCACTGTAATACATCAACCTGAAAGGACTTGAAATTGTTAACATTAACAATTTTTATTGGAAAAAGGAAAGTGATTTACATTTATGTCAACCAGTCCTGGTTTTGCCCAAATCAGTAAATGGCAAATGAAACTGACATATTACTGAAAGGGGCCTAAACATACTTAATCAGTCAAACTTGTTTTTCAGGCATGGTTTTAGTAAACATGGTTTAAAAGTCACATACATAGTAGTGACAGAGATAGAATTATATAAAAAAAACCCTAAGTCTTAACCTTCACATAGGTATGATCCTTCATTAACACATACAGTGGATTCTTCCTGCATAGAAAAAGTTACAATGACGAAAAATGTTCAGACTTGTAGTAATTCTAGTTTTTAGCTCCTTCTATGCACAGTACAGAATGATATGGTCAGTGTCAAAGTGTTTGCCTTTGAAGATCAAAAGTCAATAAGAGGTTAAGTTAAGCCAACCCCAAAAAACACTCGTTGATTTTCTTTTGACTAAACATTTGAGACATCGGTTTGAATTTCTCAAATCTGACAAAATAATGATTCATTTTACCTCACCCCACCATTAGCGTCTTTTTCCTTCCTTTTCACTTCCTTGCAAATTGACAGTATGCCAGTCATTACTGGGGTGGAAATACATTTTGGCATTACTGCTGCTGTTGCTGCTGTTGATTCTGTTGCTGCCTTTGGCGTCTTTGACGCTGTCTACGTCGACGGTGTCGATTTCGCCCTCGTCGTCTATTTTGTCGGGATGGTTCACCAGTATCTGTTATTGGTGTCCCAAGTCTTTGAGAGAGGAAAACACGAACAACTGCAAATAAGACAAAAGAGCATAAAATGTTACTGTGACTATTCTAATTCAGCCTGACATATAAACAGTTCAAATACTTACTATATCTTTCAAAGTGTGGTCCATCTCCCCTGCAGTCCATTTTAGATGAACCTGCTTGACTTCTATCACAGTGTGCAGGTGTAATCATTAAGTCTTTGAAGATTAGCTGAAAGATGTTGTTCAGGCACTAAATCCTATTCCTTTGATCTCCTATGATGTCACTAGCTGTGACTCAAGTGATGTCACTGGCTGTCAAATGTGTCTTGTCCCTAAGACATCTTCTGTTTTGGATTGAAACAGAGAAAATAAGACTGGTATGATATTAAAACCACAACAGCCTCCGTGAGTGTTGCCGTGGTGGCCTGGTGGTTAAGGAACCAGTCTTGGGTCCATGGTTTAAATCCACAGCCTGCCAGGTTACCATCGAGGTTCACTGAGCATGGCACCGTCCTCACCGTCTGCTCCCGACTCAAAGCAAAAGGAAAGGAAAGCAAACTAATTGTTATTGTGTTTCACACCACTGCACACAAGAAAATGTGAACACTGTATTTAAACCATCACCAAAGTGAAGAGTGGGCAACTTTGAGCGTCCAGGTAGCTGTGAGCGGGGACAGACATTTTTCCACAATTTAAACAGAAAATGTAAAATGGCCACAAATGCCACCCTAACGTTCCCCACCAATTTATTGCTGAATTTTGTCCAAGAAACATAAAAAGAACATAAATACTGAGAGAAGTAACAAACAACTTAATTGAAAGAAAATAAATCGTTTTGCAGCTGTGTTGCAAGGCAGGTGGAAGCCGTAAACTCAGCTTTAAATCTTAAAAAGATAAGAGTGCTGTCTTGTTATTTTGATGTTTTTCACCTGATCCCTATCTTCAGAGTCACCCGTTTGCCTCTGAAACTCTAAAGACACCTCAGCTAATCATTCTTCACAGAAAGAGAAAGTGAAGTGTTAAAAATGAATGCAACTGTGATGAGCACAGTAAGAACGATTTAAACCAGATAAGACGCCAGCAACACGGGGAGATCTTCTCACCAGCACAATCATCCCCGAAAGAAAAAGAACGTGAAGAGAGGAGACTTCATTGTCGAAATATGTTTAAAATCAAAAGAAACAGCCGTCATGATGTTTGACACTTGTCAGAGCCAATTCTAAAGTCTCCCCCTCAAGGGTTTACTTTACTGGGATGTATTTCTGTTTCCAAGAGGGATGGGAGTTGGAGCAAGGGGGAGGAGAAGGAAGGTTCGAAGGATGACGGGTGAGCGAGCCGCCTAAAAGAATTGAGATGATGGAATGGGTGTGAAAGACGAAGAGAGCAGCAGAGATAAGAAAGATCTGCTGTGAAATGAATGCAGCCTCTCAGGAGAGTGAACAAAACCTAAGGGAAGCAAATAATAAGACTCCCCATGGTGCTGCTCTCCTGCTAATGCTATGACTGATTAAGGCAGACCCTCAATCTGCCATCACATATCACCAAGAGCAGGTTTTCAACAATAAGAAGGAAGGAGTGGTTTTCCATTTTATCTAAAATTAATTGTCATCCCTCAGGTTTTATTTATATATATTTAGCAGGATAAGATTTTTTTTTTTTTTTTTACCTTAATACTGCCCCCCTTAGGTATTGTCTAAATGGTGCATAAGCCATTGCCATGATCTGAGGTTCAAGCCCTGATTCCAATACTTAATTTTAATAGGAAACTTAACATTTTTTTTCCGAACAAATTTCATAGAAGAACAGGGGTGTCCAACATAAGGCCCCCGTGCCTCATCCAGGTAGCTAGGGGGTGTCATTCTGGCCTGCTTGATCAATTTGGATAAAGAAGCAACAGAAGTAGAGACATAAAACTCCACACAACAAAATGTGACCTGTGTATTCAACACACCGCAAATGTGAACAAGGGTCAACGTTGAGCCTGTGGAAACAGCGAGTGGGGATGATGCCATGTTCAGTAATTCTCAGTGGTAACCTATGGCAGCGAGGGGATTTGAACCTGAAACCCTCCGACCCAAATCCAGTTCCAGCTCCATCCTTAGGCTACCACTGCATCAATAATAGGCATATTAGACACTCTACAGTTATAATTAGGGTATATTTAATGAAATATATTACATCTAAACATAAATATATACTAACACTTAAGTTTACTTAAGTTGTGATAAGTAATCTTATTACCGACTTTGCATGCAAAACAGGAGATAAAAATGAATATATATTATTTTTTCAGGTTATTTTAATCGTTCTATACTATAATTGTACTGGTTCAGCCCATTTGTTGTCTAACCAGGCCATATGCTGAGCTAATATTGATTTTAGGGTCAGTTGAAAAAACTTCTGAGTCGATGTTATAATCATCACACATTCTGTTCCTCTTGTTCTTTTAGGATTGATATTTAGATGAATGGGTAATTGATCCTTTTAGGTCAGCTTATTTCCACCGTGGTTGTTAAGCTTGTGGTTCGAGTAATTTTCTTCGAGATAATAAAAGTATTCTGATTCTGATTCAATGCTAACATGCAGTGTATCTTTGTAATTCTAAGTATAACCACATAGTTCTTGGAGAAATTGCAACTGTTTCAGTTGAAAAGAAAACCAGAAGCTTATCTTCCTTCTGTCAAAAAAAAAAGGGAAAAAAATATGTGATGACATTTTGCTCTCTCTTCAGGCTTCTGCTGAGTCATGATTTTGACAGCTGTTTATCTTCTTTTGTTCTGTTTTGGGCTGACAACTTTCTTCCATCGTTTTGTGGTCCTCAGTCATGTGGCCCAGTTTTATATACCTATATACTGCATACATTGGTATATACTATATATATATGTACATGTATATATATATATGTATATATATATAGATATATATATATATACATTATCAGAAACTGTTTGGAAATTATCAGTGTATCAAACATTATTTCTTTTAAATTTGTTAAATAAGGCCGCTGACTACTAACTGACTCCCCTCTTTTCTTAATACCACCATTTCTCAGTGGTTTATTTGGTCATCAGAACTGTCCAGGGCTTATAATGATGACTGACCCAAGCCTGGATTTGGCTTCTTTAATCCTCTTCCAAGTGGGACATGTTTGAAATTGAGTCTTTGGAGCCAGGTCTACAGAGTACATCAGCGCTCTAAGGACTGTGCATAAAGAAAAAAAAAATCAGGCCAGTGGCCAAAGTAGAGCTGTTCCAAGATAAACTAAGGACTTTGTTTTTAGTAAATCAGTCAAAACAGCTTCAGAAACATAACAAGAAAAAATTACATAAACACTGTTGGTTTTTACAGCAGAGAGCCGGTCTGTAGGAGTAAACATTTGTCTTTGCTGCGTTATTACATCAAATGATGCACTGGACTAAAGTGTCATAATATGAAATGGTGCCAGTGAAGCCATTAGCTCTTCAGTAACTTCTTGCCCGCATGTGTGAATGGGATGCATCTGGTTTACAGCCTCATTAACTCACATCATTCCCAGATTACACAGTGCTGTTGTCACAGTCAACGTCCTCCCTGGGCCACATGTACAGACAGAGACAGAGAATCCCCAAACAGACACACCTGTCTACCACTGACACAGACCCACATCCTGGCACTCAGTTTCCATTTTGCCATTTCCTCTCAGTCTGGGTTTCCTCCTGAACAGATGGAACCGTGACTTAGAATGAAACCCAATTATTGCTAAATTTAAGCTATTCATTTTGCAAGTCCAAAAATAGTTACTTTGAGTGACAATGGACATAGTAGGTTTCTCAAAAATGTTAAAACTCTCATCCAAGAGGCATCTTCAGTTAATTAAGTTATTATTTAATAATAGCTAATCTGACTAATAAGTGGTAATTATTCTCTTATAGGTAATTAGCTACAGTGTTAACTGTCTCTCTCTGTGGATTGGTTTAAATCACAGGTGTCAAATCATAGTATTATAGCTGGCCCGCAAGATAAAATCAAATGTGCGCTAGAATTGGCCCACCAGCACATAGACTTTATATAGAATTTGTTATATTAATAATGCATTATTTTTGTTACAGCAATAACTTTTTTTTTGTTCTGTAAAGACAGATTTACATTAAGAATGACAGGTAAAGACTACAAAGAGACAAAATAAGAAACAAATGACAATGATGTGTGAATTATTACTATATAATTGAAAACATAAGGCTTTGGTGTTTCAGATGTTTCCATATGAAAATAAAACAATACTTAACACTTGGAGAGAAGGGTATAGATGCATGTTTACAGTTAATGTCTCAATATATATCGAGTTTGGCCCTTAACTCTATGCCAGTTTTTAACTCTGGCCTGCAGTGGAATTTGGGTTTGACCCCCCTGGTTTAAATCCTTTATTTAGCTGATTTTGTTTGTTTATTATTTGTCTGGTTAATTGTTTTTTTTTTTTTTGCTGAATAACATATTTTTGTTTGTCTAACTTAAGTGTGGTTAAATGTTTTGACTTGCGCGCTACAGTTGGTCTCAAAATTGGACATGGAGTCATGCATAAGGCTTTAATGCTTTAAGCCTTCTTAAAGCCATCCATAGGGAAATGTGGCTGTTGCAGGGAAAAGGCAGTAATCACAATACCAATTACATAATTTATAATTTAGAAGTTTGGCAGGCAGCATCATGAAGGTGAATCACGAAGGTGAATCCAGCCCCCAGGACTTAGACTGCCTTTGCCTGGTCTAGTAGTGGCAGATGAAGAATGTGTATGCTTTAAATCTGAACAAGGTTTATCGTGTATTACATAACAATAACTCACTTTCACTTCGGAATCTGTAATATGTGTTGTACCTTGTTCAAAGTGTCTCCATGTTCTGTAGATTCACTCACTCTCTGTCTTCCTGCACTGTCGTTTCTGATTAAACGTCCCCTGTGTTATAATCCCAGTGTTATAAGTGGATTAAAGAAGAGATGAAGGTGTCTTTGTCAGATCAGTCAGAGGCCGAGAGTCTTTCCAGTTCCAGTTAACAGAATCGATTGTCATTGGCTGGTGGATTGTTCAATCACAGTTAACACAGAAAGCTATTTTCTAGCTGGTGTTGTAGGCACTGTTGTTGTCAACTGAGAAGAAGGCGAGATGTGTGTGTCTTTGTGGATGATGCTGAAAGAACATGGGCAGATGTTGAGTTTCAGTGACCTCTGCAACGTTTTTGTTTTTGTCAAACTCGTTAATTTATTAGTTAATTGATTTTTTTTTTTGAGTTTTGAGTTTCAGTAGATCATAGTGACTGCTGCTTTGGAAAAATGAAAGAAAATTAAAAATGTTCTCAAATATTACTCTCATCATAATAACCACATTCAGAGTTAGTTTGGGTCTTACCCTAACCCTCATTTGGCGTAAGATACTTGAAAACTCCCTTGTCACACACATAGTCACATGAGCAGCAGACTGTTGTAGCTCTGGGGGTAACTTATTTTGGGTTTTATCTTGGGTGTGGAACTTTACCTTCTGGGCTAGATTGAATTCCAGTTAGAGTTCTTGGCTCCTTCCATTAGACTCACCACCTACAGGAAGGTCCAAGAGGGGCTGGTACAGTGCAATGGTATGTAGGTGATGGTCATAGAGACTGCTGCCTTGCAACCAAGTATCAGATAAGAAGGCAAAGATGTATGGATTTTTTTTTTAATCTTAGTTTAGGTTTAATAATATAAATGTCCTCTAAAGAGAGGGCATTGTCCTTGTTTATCGAATTGGTTCACAAAAGCAGTGGTTAAGTGTTAAGCAGTGGTTGTTAAGTTTATGGTCCCGATTTTTTTGAGTAAGACTTCACTGGACCGACCAGTGTTTATAACTTCATTCATGTAAATGTGAATTCTAAATTCTTATAAATTCTTATTCTTATACGTTTTGACTGAAAAACACCACCTTTTCTGCCCTGTCATCATGGTCAGAGTTAAGACTGGGATGACGAGGACTATTTTAGTCTGTATAGTATTTGGAGTCACCAACCTTTTGGAACTAAGAACTTTCCCGGCATTAAGTAATAGAGAGCAACTGGTTTGATACATTATTCTGCTTAATATTATTGACCAATGATGTACCAGGGACACCTGCTAACCAGCATGAACTACCAAAGATGCCCTGGTCAAGATAGTCAACAAGTCAAAAAAAGTACTGTTACTTTAATTTTACCGCTGGTTATGATAGTCAAAGTGTTCAATAATTATAGCTACTTTTCAGTTAGTCTTAATAGAGCTGAGAATGCCGACTGTTGTGTGGAAAACAGATCACATGTTTTTTGTGTCTGTTGTCAAAGGCTTGGCAATGGTGCAGACCTGTGTCAGATCATACACTATAGATATAGTTATAGATATAATATAGTTATAGATATATTTACCTATAACTGTGCAGCTGTGAAATCAAAGAATAAAACAACTGTTATTTATCTCAGAGCCCTCAGAAGGATGGTGACATTATTCTCAGACTCACGCCCCCTGGTGTGATCACACTAAGGTGACAGTGATTTAGATACGAAAGGTATTGATCCTGATAAGACTTTGCTTGGATCCTTTAAAAGTTTCTAGCTCCGGTATATTCCTGCAGATAAACTAATATATGTATACAGCACATGCCCTCCTGACGTTATCTTAAACCGTATGAAATTCAGAACACGTATTGATTTGATGCACATGCATTTTTCACTAAGGGTCTGGAGATGCATTAATTCATGTGGAAAATGTAATCATAGTCTTTAGGTTTTTTTTTTTTTTTCATGGTTTTGATTTAAATCCCTTCAGCTGAACTAAGAAAGATGAAAAGCCAGCACTCCTTTAAAATATAGAAAGAAACCGCCAAAACATCCTCCTTGACATTTTTTGACATAATAAACAATTCTGCCTGGATTTAAATGGTAAATTGTGTGCATTAAGTTGGCACTTCTCTGGAGACTGGAGCTTCAACACCAACACTCTGGGTGTAAGACAGCTGCTCAGAAGTAGTTTTTAGCCTGATGGTTTTTTTAAAAAAATATTCACCAATCAAGTTGTGTAGATAAATAATTTATCATGACTTGACATGACGTGATTTATATAAGGCAAATAACAAACATTGTTCAGACTACCAGGGAAATTCTTCTGCACCAGTAATGTTAAGTGAAACAATGGAGGCAGCCAGGTTTGGGGACTGTTGTCATCAATTAGTTACAGGACTGGTCGAGCGCGATCACTTGTGCAACAGTTCCACCATTTATGAACCCACATCTTATCACACCATGAAGAAGCTGTATCTACATAAAATGCCTTATTTTATGAACGTAAGGTTGTGTAAGATGGTAGAGTAAAATGAAAAAAATAATAAGGTCCACCTTAAAGCCTATGTTGCATAAACCTGGGCGTAGTCATCTTACGCAGAATGTAACTTACACTTGTTACTCATATTCAATTTCGGAAAATAAAGCTTAGTGGAAACACAAAATAATTCTTATTTTTTGTCCTTTGAAATGTTGTGTATTTCCCTCTACAGGACACGTGTCAAATCAAATATGTCCCTGTTCCCAGTCATTCTGTATTGCCTGATTGAGCCATGCAATATAGTATTTTTTTTTTTTTTTTTTACCATTTAAATATTCAGTGTATAACACAAATTAACATTTCCAACTTGAAGAAATGATAATGAATCCCAGAGTAGTTTGATCTAGTACATATAATAGTATTTTATTTACAATTAAATTTTAGCCAAAATTATAGACTGCAGCCTTCTTGGTTGAATGGATGTTTATTAACTTACAACGCAGTTTAGCAAACATACTCACGAACCAGTCACTACACTGTGTTAATGTGCTCTCTGACATAATCCTGGATGACATATATACAGCGTATGCAGGAACAACGAATGAATTATTAAAACATTCTGTTCCCAGACTAGCAGAATTTCAGTTTGCTACCTCTTCATACGGTGGAAGACTTTTTCCATAAAAAAAAAAACAAACAAAAAAACAACTTCTGGGAGAGTAAGAACTCACTGTACAATACTTCACTCTTAAAACAAATCAGTTGTGTCCCAGTTTGAGGGCAGCAGCAAACCAACTCTGTTGAATACCTAAAACCATGGTGTCAAACTCATTATATGATTCTCTATTATGTTGAAACATTTAATCTAAGTATCCCTGATTTAAAAAAAAATGATCTGTAGAAATGAAGGTATGACATTAAGAAAAAAGGACATCTTGACTTGTTGGAAGCTGGTGATCAAAAACGTCCTAATCTTTGAACTGCTAACTTTTTCCTTTCAAGATTCCTCTTCAATAACACACTAATATATGCCGTTAAACTGCTCGGGCCAATGCTCTGCTCTGTTTGTCAAAGTAAGACTATAAGATATTTCCTGGTACTTGTTAGTAAATATGCTAAACAGTTTTTCCATACAAGAAAAAAGCTGTGGTTTTGATGAGGTTGGCACAACACTTATGTTAACAGGATTATGTTTGGATCTGAAGGCGCGTCATGTCCATGACAGAAATCTTTTTGGAATGTTGCCTTCAGGAGTTTCCCTCACATGACTTTCTGCCTATATATCACTCTGCCTCTTCCTTGTCAACTGTTGCATCAAACTCTATTCATGTTCCCCATTTTTACACATTTAAATGGTCAATCATCATGTTCCTCTGAGTTCTCATAGATCCCATCGAAGAGCAAAGGCCTAAATCTTGTCAACTATTCAGTTTCCAGCAACAGTTTTTTATACTGTTTTATTATTTTCTCTGTTTTTTACATTATATATATATATATATATATATATATTCATATTCTGTAGCACAGGCATGGGTACATTTTTGACTTGTGGACCACAATTGGTCCTAAAATTGGACATGCGGACAGAGTCAAGAGCAAGGAGATGGATCGTTTATTTGAACTAAGATAAATGACTTGTAAAACGCATGAATAAAACCTAAAATCCTACATATCTAATAACTTTTATGACATCATCTACCAGGGAAACGCCTTCTTGCAGGTAAAGGGCAGAAGTTTAGTGATGATATAAATAAATTATTTCATTTGAACAAGGTTGGTGGGCCGAAATAAAAAGCTCTATGGGCCGCATCTGGCCCCCGGGCCTTAGTTTCCCCATGCCTTGATTAAAAAAAAGGCAGTTTTCTCCCTGTTGAAGCCTGCTTTGTAATCCTAGTTCATCAATTTCTGGCAGTTCAGCCATTGATAAATTGTTGTTCTCACAAAATTAAAAAATAAATCCATACTTTTGAACTTCCACTCTTTAAAATGTCTGTGTCTTTTCCTCCTCAACAAATGAACTCCAAAATCAATAGTTTGCCATTTGCTCAATGGGCCACAAGAGGAGACACTGAGCCAAAATGTAAGATTCTCTTTCAATATATATATATATTTTTTTTCACATAGAGGTTTTGGGTTTACAGTCCTCCAATATTATGGAAGTCATGAATCTATCTTCAGTTTAGTATATGGACGAAGTTTCTTTTTTTTTTGTGACGTAGAAAAGCAAAAGACAGGGAGGGGAAAGAAGGCATTTGAGCAAAAATGGAAACAGAGTTGAATTTGACTTAAAGAATTTGTTCATAATTAGTTTTTCCTCCTCTAACCATGACTGTTCCCTCAGTCCTATTAATTTGTACCACACCAACCATGCGTGACTTAATTTCTGCGAGGCCGCCTCATACACAAATGCAAAGTTTAAAACCCTGTTTGTCCAAATGTCCAACCTGTTGTGCATTTTAAAATGCATAAAATGTCAAATGGACACTGGTCAGACACACAAATGCATGAAATTCTCTATACTGTGAATCTTTACAACAGTGACGCCTTTATCCTCCATACATCTTCTTCTCCTTCTTCTTCTTCTTCCCCTTCTTCTTCTCCTTCTTCTTCTTCTTCTTCTCCTTGATCTTGTCCCTTTTCAGGGGTTGCCACAGCGGGTCAACACTTTCCATCTCCCAGTATGGGTGTTGTGTTTTTTTTGTCTTTTGTTTTGTCTTGCATCATAGCTTTGTCCACGATTTTTTTGCCGGATGCCCTCCCTGACGCAACCCCTGGCATTTATCCTGGCCAAAAATCCCTGGATTGTGCCCCCTAGTGGTTAGTTTCTTTACCCTCCATATTAGCATGGAAAATTTAGCAAGAAATATTCAGTGGCTTTGGACTTGTAATAGTCTTTTGAGAATGCTAAAAGGGTGAGAATACATGGCTGTGGAAATCTGACTGGTTTATAACTGACAAACTGCAAACTAGTGTTGGATCAAGGTTTTTGACACTACTGAATAATAACTGAAATGAATAACATTGCTAAGGAAAGGCAACACTTTTTGCTGATTCACATTGACGAGTAAATAGGAAAAAAAACATTTTATTTCTAGGTTACAATTAGTGGTAACCCTTTAAATACTTATTTAAACATATTTAACATAAGACAAAAGGAAGAAAACTCTTGCAGTAAAGAATAGGTCGGAGGACACTGGTTGTTTCTGCAGAGAGATCACTCTGTGTCCTTTAGTACAGAACGAGAATAATATACAACACAAAGCACATAAAGAAATGTCAAGTGCTTGAAAAACCTTGGGACTGATTAAGTCTCTTACTCTTTTACTTACACAATTCTACCGCTTTGTGTAGAATGTTCTATTTGGTGATTATGTACTGTGTATTTATCTTAAAGGAGATCATTAGATAGACAACAAAGACAGTCAGGTTTGGAGAAAAAAGCTAGAGAAGACAGATTGAGATGGTTTGGGGAGGGACAGTGGATACATTGGTAGAAGAATGATCCTAGAGATGGAGCTACCAGGTAGGAGACAAAGAGGAGATTGATGGATGCAGTGAGTGAGGACACGGAGGTAGTTGGAGTTAGAATAGAAGTTACAGAGGACAGGGGGAGATGGAGAATGTAGGAGCTGAAAGGAGACTAAGATATCTCTCTTGGTCTTACCATACCTATCACGTAAAACCTATCAGATTCTGAAATCTTTCATTAATGGTAGAATCTTCTTTGGGGATAAATCGTTTTTGACTTTTAGCATGAACAGCTGAAGCGATAAACATGGTGTCTTTCATTATTTGGGGGCAGTTGGTGGCCCAGTGGTTAAGGACGCGGGTCCGCAAGGCTTCCGGTGCCGGTGAGCATGATCCGCCCACAGTGCTCCCCAGGCGCACCCTACACACTATGGCGATGGGTTAAATACAGAGGCATAATTTCCAGAAGGATACTAGGGATTTATAGAGGTATATATATATATATATATATATATATATATTTAACCTGGCTGAGGGCAGTAGAGGTCATTCCTCCCCTTTTTTGCAATACACCCATCACAGATGCTGCTTTTGGCATCAAACAGGGTTGACTAACTTGGGTGTAAGTAACGTTGCTGTCCAGACTGAAAGGTTTTCAAATGGTCTCATTTTTCTCCTTCCTGCATTTTTCTCTTATCCCCCTAAGGCTGCAGGACAACAGTCTCTCCCTCTCTGTCTCCTCTTCTTCCTCACCCTTAAAAGACATAAACTCTTTTACGGCCACTTCAACGTTGCAGCTTTAATTGAACTTATAGCTGTCTGTTGGAATGTGACCCCCGCCCCCCTCCCTCCCTGCTCCTCTCCTCTCCCTCCATTTCACTGCTCACTGGATGGAAATGACAGGGCGCAGGTGCAGCAACCACGGCCGCATGTGAGCGTCGGTGTGTGTGTGTGTGAGCACCGTCGGGGGACGGTCTGTGGTGCACTAGGACCAGGGAGAGAGAGAGAGAGAGAGAGAGAGATCCTTCTCGTCGTGTGCATTGCAACTATACGAAGCGCGGCGGAGCTCTGGAGGAGGGACCCCCCCCTCACCCCCCAGCTTCTCTCCCTCCCTCCCGTCGGATCTGACCATCATATCCATACATTTCTTCTTTTCTCCCCCGTCTCCGCTGTGAGTGCGGAGGTTCGCAGCGCACGGCGGCGCGTCCGGGATGTTCAGGCTTCCCCCCCCTATTGGAGAGGATAAGTGATGACTCGTGATTTGCGCAGCATTTTGGCTTTCTTTTTATTTATTTTTTGTGGACGGGAGGAAGATCTTTGCACACTCTGTCCTCAGCCCGTCAGTATGCACACGTTTCTGTCAGTAGTCTAGTCTTTGACGGTCTTTTTCTCCCCCTTATTTCCAGCCGTCACCGTGGGTTTTTTTTTTCTACTCCAGGCGCACGAAGTCACATCTGCGTAGGAGAGAGGAGAGCGCTCGTTGTCGCACTTCTTCTCGTTCCAACCAGCTCTCAAAGACTCAGAGACAAGATCTCGACTGTTCCATTTGGATTTAAACGACTGGCACCATTGGCTGAATGGGTGACACCGCCGAAACGCAAGACTGTAGCCGGACTTCATGCACCCATTCCGTGGAAACGTGTTTTCTCTGCTGACATGGAGTTGTGATGTCCAAATAAGCCTCCCTCACTAACCAACAAACGTTGTTGAACCATTTTGGAACCGAGTTGAAGGTAGGCCAGTTTTCCTCTGGGCTTCTTGACCTGGCTTTTCTCCCCTTCTTCTCTCCTGTTTTTTTTTCCTGATGGTTTCATAAAGTTCGCAGACCTCAATTTCACTGCTTCTTCGTTTTCCTCCCCTCGTAAATGAATTGCTCGCCTGTGGCAGTGGGGTTTCCATCAGGCGTTTAATCTACAGAGAGAGAAGGAAGGATCTGATTCTCCACTCTTAGAGAAAGCCTCCGAGACGGTAAATGCTTTAGTGAGAAGTTCATCACCTGTCACTGTTGCAGCAGTGAGATTGGAACAAACACGGGTCTAATGCAACACACGGTGGGGGGGGCTCATAGTTGTGGAAGTGGAATCCGTGATGCGGTGGGTTGTGCAGGTCACTGTTCAAATATTTGCTCCTGTGATGTTGGAGCTCAGAGATGGAGATGCCAAAGAGAAGAAACCCCCTTTTTTACGCTGCACTGCAGTCTCTCTCCATCTCTCTCTCCCTTCCTCTCTCGCTCACACACACACACACACACACACACACACACACACACACCGACACACACACACCGGCCCTCGGGGCTCAGTGGTGCTCCTGCACAGCGGAGGGGGGATCTGTGGTCCACATGAATGTGTAAACCAAGCAGCAGCAGCTCTGCCTGAAGACAGTTCAGAGCACTAAGCCTCATAATAGGCACAATCCTGGCTTTATGTGGAGATCACCAGCTGCTGCTGATGCTGAGACCGAGGCACTGGGTCCAACATCGAAAACAGACCCCCCAAGTTTGACGCCTTGGCCACAAAAAATAACTTTGTCCCTCTGCGTGTGTGTCTGTCCCTGTGCGGGATCTATTTTTTTTTTTTTGGCGGGGGATTAAACACTGACCTTGTCCGCTCGGGGACCGAGAGACACCCCGGGTCCTTAAGGAGACGAACCTCATCTGTGAGGCTTTGTTTTCTGTCAAGCATAAATAGTGCGATTGAGATTCAAGGATGAGCTTCACCTGATGATGGTGATGATGAAGATGATGGTCAGTGATGCGGGTGATTGCTGTGCAGAGCTGTGTTTTATGAAAAAACTACAAAAAAAAAAGATGTTAAAATAGACAGAGACGGTGCGTCACTGCACTGGCAGCGGAACCCGACCGAGGAGACACACAGACCGAACCTCCCTCGGTCGCTGCATTGTCCTGTCAGATCTTTACGACTCCGACTAAGCTCATTTGTGTTATTACGCTCGGTTAACTGCGGGCTGTTGGACAGACAGGCAGCGGCTCCCTGTGCCGTCCCCGACCCGTGCTGTGAGTTTCCTACCTCAGGACAGACAGCTCGGTCCCCTGGGTGGAACTCTGTGTACCCCGATGCAGGACCGAGACTGTGTGGGTGGAAGTGGATGATTAGTGAAAGTGCCGTGTGTGCGTGTGTGTGTTACGATAATGTAGGTGATGGAGAGAAAAATCACCATGGCCATTTTCCCTTCATATTATACTGTACCCAATACTATCGCACGCTGGCGCAATAGTCGTTCTCTTGCGGTTTACAATGCGTAAAAGTCGCACACCACTCCATCACTCCAACACTGAACCTCTAGGCCTCCTCAGCCTTAGACTCTCAAAGGTGATATTTTTCCCCACTCTGTGATGCGACTTGCATCAATGAGTTAGAGTCCGGAGACAGTGTGGACTTGTCATGGTTTGACCATTATATTACGACAAAGGTACAGGACTTTTATTTTGGCCACTATATTGTGCAGTCACTTTTATCTAATGTTTCTCCTGAGGGCGAACGTCTCAGCCGAACGTAGACTATAGGAGCTGTCCATGGTGCTGAAAGTCGCTTCTCGATTATAAGGAAGAAAGGAAATCAAACTCCTTGACATTGAGATCCTCACCACTGCACACAACGACATTTGACCTCTGTATTTAACCCATCACCAAACTGAACAGTGGGCAGCTTTAAGCACCAGGGGAGAAGTGAGTCGGGACAGTGCCATGCTCCGTGGACCTCGGTGATAACCCGACAGTTGGTGGATTTGAACCTGGAACCCTCCGGACTACAGTCCGGGATCTTTGACCACTGGGACAAACTTTATAACCATCACTTGAGCTTTTTTGGTTAAGCACATAGGCGAGAAAACTAAAAACAACACTACAAACATGGTCAAATCTAGGAGAGGAGGGTTATTAATGGCACCAAATCAATCATAAGAAAATTGTCATGTGTTCTTGAGAACCTTTTTAAGTTATGCTGTTTGTAAAAACACATTTTTCTATTCTGTTTCAAATAGGTCATAGATTTATCAATAACAACAATGAAAAAACATTGTCTAAACGCCTCAGCGATTTCATCAGAATGTAACCCACATTCATTTTCTCATAATTTTTTATTATTTTTTTTTTATATTCTACAGAACACCTTTAAATGCTCTTTTATTATAAGTCCAAACAAGTAAAATATAATTATGAATGGAAAAAGCCTACCTCAGACTATTTTTTTTTTCGCCTACACCAAAGAAAACTTTTACTGAAATCCGTTTCTACATTGATGCCACTCACTGTTCTTCAGCTCAGTCTCGCTGTCATTTAAATGTCAAACCTTTACAGTTGACATACGAGGTCCAATTGTTGCGCCTTTCGTGCTCCGGTGCGTTCTTTGTCCTTTCTCTCAGTTTTGTCCTTGAGCGACTCCCTTTAATAGCTGCATATACATCATTTGGCACAGGTTTTAGGCTAAATGCCCTTCTTGATTCAACCCTGCAACTTTATCTTGGCATGAAATCAGCACATGGAGGACGCACTCCGGCTGGGCACCATGAGAAACCAAGAGGGGATGGTTTGGCCCAGGGGCACATTGGCAGTTGCAGTCAATGACCAATGAATCACTGCGAGCTGACTGTAACTTAATGGTCTTCTCTCTCTCATCTGGGCCGGGAACTAATAATAACTCAGTATCATTAAGTGCTGTAATTAGCCCACTAATATTTATTGTTGTGCATGGCGATTGCCTTAATTACCATAAGGATGGTCTCTTTTAATAATATAGATCAGTCATATGTGTTTCACTTTAGTTAATTGACTTTCACAATGTATAGCTTTACATTAATCTGTGAGCATAGAACCGTTGAATGCAGTTATGTGTGTTTTATCTCTATGTGGATAATATAATAATTGTGATGCCTAACCTTATAAGACCAGGTCCGATATTCACATTAACCTAACTGTAATTTGACATACTCCGTAGCCATAATGGGATACTTTTCTATTTGAAATTGTTCTACAATGAGCAAAATATATACAGGAATCCTATTATTCTATATTTTGCAAACATCCCTGCCGCTTGTACCCAGATATACTCAGCCGCCCCACTGTCCTCCTGTGCCACTGCTGCACTTTGTTTAATGGTTATAGAGTAAGAATGGAGCCCTAGTTGAGTCTTTCTGGTCCTTCCCGGACTGGTCCTCTATCTGTGATGAATGATCTGTGTTCCCTTCCTTCCCTCCCTAATGCTGATTAAATTAAGCCACCCTGCAGACCTATTGCTTTCCCGAGGAGCACTCGAATGCAATCCTGTGGTGAAGTGTATCAATAAGCGGGTGGATGGAGTGTAAGTGGTAGTGTTGCTGTGGGCAGGCAGCCGATGATGAGGAGGGAAAACACGCTCAGGGACAGTCCTGCTGGTCACACAGCAGATTGTGAGCCCTCGGTGCTTATAGCGTCTGTCGGTGCCTTCAGTGGGAAGGAAATAAGGGGGTTGAAGCCAAGCAGAACTGACCCAGAATCAGGGGGGTGGCATACTTTTGAAAATACCGATCACTGAAATGTTTTTTTTTTTTAATTTGTTTTACCAGAATCAGCACAACGTTGTGTTGCATAATCAGTAGGTTATATGTAATATACAGTATAGAAGATTGTCCAAATATAAACCCAATGATATAATACCTGTACATTATGGCATCAGTTCATCTGATAAGGAAAACCCAATAAAAAAAAACGGTTTTCTTTAAATATTGTGGTAGGTTTTCTGGGTCATGAAAAGTTGCCTTGAAGCATAACAACAGATTCCTGGTGGAGATAAGTGCAATCCTTGGATACTTCATTTTCAATCGAGTACATTCCATTAAAGGATCCATCTCGGAATTGTTTCTTGGTGACATTTTTGGAATTCTTCAAGCTATTTTTTCTTATATCTCCAACACCATCAACAATACAGATGAATAGCAGAAAAACACCACATGACAGTCTCTATAGATCAAACCTTTACTGCTTGTGGAGACAAATTTGATTAGAATTTCCAGGAATCATGAGAAGGCAGCGTGTCACTGAAAATACCAGCATAGACCTTTGTGTCATTCCATTAATCCGTGTTTTTCATGCCTCGGCTGATGAACGATCAAAAGCTGAAAACTGCAGTTTTATTTAGCCTTGAAATCTAAACGCTCCTAATCAAACATTTTCCATATCATAAGAAGTTAAATTGACGATAGCGGCGTCGTTTTCTTTTAATGTAAAGCCCTCTTGTTTTCGAAAAAGTCATGGACACGGCTTGTGTACTTGTGTTTCCTCCTGACTCCCTAAATCCCCCAGTGGTGTAGCGCTGCACTGTGTGCCTATCTTTCCCTGGGACCTGGTTTGTGTCAGTTCTGTGATCAGATATGCTTGTTTTGCGTGGAAAAATCTACTGCAGTCGGTTGTTTGATGGCTTTGTTTAAAGGCTGGCTGCTTTGACGTGGACCCCCATGAGGCCACTGGCAGCCGAGCTCCCACTGTGACAGATTGATATTTGTAATTTAAGGGAAGATGTCACACAGCATCCTCCAGATGGAGAGTGGCACGCAGTCGATTAAACACGGTTTGTTTAGGAATAATCATTTTGATGCGGGGAGCTAAGGATTCATTTGAGGCGCTTTGGCTCAAAGGTTCAAAACGTCGGGTTGTGCACAGATGCATGGAATCAAATGGTAATAGAAACAGCAACACTGCAGATGGAGAACACGGAGCGGTTTTTTCGTGGGAACACAGAGCGTTTAGCCTGTCAGCCCTTTGATGCAGCTGCGTGCTTTACAGCAGAAAGGACGGGTCAGCGATGTGTGTTTCTGCTGCGGAAAAGGGTGAAGAGAGGTGGTTCATAAGAGCTAATTCATTAATTCAGCCACTTGAATAGAAACACACACACACACACACACACACACAC
Organism: Paraplagusia blochii; assembly: GCA_016785265.1. Taxonomy (NCBI): domain Eukaryota; kingdom Metazoa; phylum Chordata; class Actinopteri; order Pleuronectiformes; family Cynoglossidae; genus Paraplagusia; species Paraplagusia blochii. The sequence continues at coordinate 77,739 of JAFBJS010002611.1, read as the reverse complement.
ACACACACACACACAAACACTCGCACTCGTGCTCATTGTTTCTCTCCCAGCTCCAGGAATTGATATTTTGCGGTGGGTCATTTTTTAAAAAGACTATCTCCTCCTTGTCACATTGATTGACAATAAAGAAACAATAAAGAGCAAGGAGGGAAGTCCACTTGATTAACTGCCCTTTAAAAGAACCAAACATACTCAATAAATCAGGTTTCCATCTCACAAATTAGGATGATGGCATTTAGATGCAGGTTTGAAGACCCCGGAGCTTGAACTCCAAGGACAATTGTGCTGATACAGTGGGTCCAAACCGTGGTTACGCTCCTCAGTTTTTTTTTTCTTTCATGCACCTGTTTCCTTCAGACTATTATTCCAGTCTGACTCAGTCATGAGTCTACACATGAAGCCCAGATCAGGGGCTGCATGTGAAGACCGTGGTCTGATTTGGTCACGGCAGCAACAACTAGGCCATTCCATTTGAGAACGTTCATTCGCTGCGCATCTGTAACGGAGCTAATGAGGTAACTCAGTCGTGGTAAGTGGAGACGTGCTGTTGTCACGCACGCAGAGGAAGCCCTCTGTAGATGGTATTTACTGAATACTGTACTTTGGATAAGTTTTGAACACATCAATACCACAGTCCGACGAGGGATTTGTGCTTGATTCTACACTAACCCCAATGGGAAAGAGTTGCTGGGGCAGTTGGTGGCCCAGTGGTTAAGGAAGTGGACTTGGGTCAGCAAGGCCTCCGGTTCAAATCCCCTTACTACCAAGTTACCACTGAGGTGCCCTGAGCATTGTCCCCTCTCACTGGTCCAATAAATTGTTATCTCATGATTTACAAGCTTTGTACTATGTACTAGTACTGTAAGTACTAAAAAAATATCTATCTAGCAAACTGTAGTGGATATTTTATGGTATTCATAGCTGAACCTCAATCCTGTAGGATTTCGGGTCCAGAGTCAATGTCTCTGCCATTGGTGTGGAACTCCCATGGTGCACCTCCTGGGCAAGATTGAATACCAGTTAGGGTGGCTGGCTCCTTCCAGTGGTCTCATTACCTACAGGTAGATTCATGAGAGGCTGGTATGGTGCAGTGGGATTTGGGTGGCTGTCATGGAGGCTGCTGCCCTCTGGTTACGGAAAAGAGGACAAAAATGGAAACTTCTTCAGAAAGACTTATAACAACTGTTTGTTTTCCCCATCACTTATGGTTGTAGCCAGAGTAGCCATTGATTCTCAGATTGAAACATCACATGGTCGTGTACTCTTCTGTTTAAAGTAGGTAAAATAAATGGTCATTAATTGCATTGGGGCAAAAAAGATTCTTATTTTTACTTTTAACATTAGACTCATGACAAGCTGGGCTTTAAATAAGGGAGAAGTTAGAAGTGAAAACAAGGTGAGGTCCTATCTTATCGTTACAGTGCAGTAAATCTGTATGAGATCACAATGAGGAAGAGTAATGGTTAGAACTAGGAGTGCTTAATACTTCTAGTTTTGCGTTCTACTAGCACAACCCTGCTATGTCACTGCATCACCTACCGAGCCTGTATTTATGTTCTGGATCATTTCCTGTATATCAATTTGTTGGGAATCTAAACAAAATGTATTGCGGTGGATGTGAATTCAACGAGGGCAGGGGTGGACCTGGACTAATGAAATGAAAATAACACAGTTTTTAATCGTAGCAAAAACCGGGGGTGGAGGGGGCGTGTTTGATGGGAGTGTGGAGATGAAGAGGAGGAGAGGAGCGGATTAGGATGTGTCATAATGTGAACAAAGGTGCAGCGACTTGGTTTTCATTTGTCGTGCAGCTGGAGCCGTTATTTACTCCGCTGGCTCTCAATCAGTCCTTTCATAACAAATCACAGAGCAGGATTTCCAAGGATGAGCACCAGACACGTGAAGAGAGACGAGCTTAAGTGGGAAACGCTCCATTAAACGTACAAAATTGCACATAGGCTGGAGATGGAAGAATGCAGTTCGTCTATAAATGTGAGTGTGCAGCTTTGTACAAATGTTGTTTATAATGGAAAAAAAAATAAATAAATAACTCTGCATAAACACGAGGCTGTTTCTCTGCAGTAAAAGACTTAGTCAAATATCATCAGGACTTTTGTTGTAGAAATAGCAGAGTAGGCAAGGTATATATGGAGTAAAGGCCTGTTTTAATTCTGGTCTTTACTTCATATACAGTATACCTTGTTTTTTTTTTTCTTTTACACATACATAAAGCATGTTTATGTGCATATATATATTCTACATGTACAGTATATCTGTTTAACTACACATGTACCTATATATAAAGTTCCTGTATATAAAGATAGACCCTGTAAATCAATATACAGTGTATGAATAGATATATGGATAGATGCATATATAGATAGATGGATGGATGGATGGATAAGTAGAAAAAAGGATGGATAAATAGATAGATAGGAGGATGGATGAATGGATAAACAGATGGATGGATAAATAGATGGATGGATGGATGGATAGATAGATACCTTTTAATAGGAAAAAGAAGAAAAACAGTAAATGTTTAGAACAGAATAAAGTGCATCAGTGGGTTACGATAAATACTAAAACATGATAAAGTATGTTTGAAACGACAAAAAAAACAGAAAAGGAAACCAAAATTTATAGACAATGTTTACAGTTCGTGCAGGAAAAGAATAATAAAAAAAATCCAATAAAAGTAAATATAGATTTACAGACACCAATTTTAAGGAGAGCACCATTTGAGAAATAACCACTTTAAACAAGAGTTGAGGGGGAAAAAAAATAAAAGAAACAGATTTTTCTTGGCCAGATAAAATCCACGCCACAAAAGTTGGGAGACTGCTTATGATTGGATAGTTCAAAACTGGGACCGACAATGAATCGGCCATTAGGTGATTCATCAGTGACTTTGTTCAACAACTTTCTATCTGTACCTGATGATCCTTTACCGACCTTGAAAGATTTTGATATGAACTACTAAGATGTAGTGTATGTACATGACTTTAATACAACCATCACTCTTAAGACCTGTAGGACTCCACCCCTTTTCCCGCCTCCAGCTGAGACAGTTTCGGCCTAATCTCAAATCCGAACATGTGAGGAACTGGTAAAGCGTGACTAACGCTGCCTTAAAAGCTAATTTTACATTGAGTGGATTTTTTTTTTTTTTTTCCCAAACATGGCCTAAATCCAGTTGGCATATGTATAATACTGAAGGCACAAACATTCCAAAAGCATGTACTTATATAGTAACACACACGTACAGATAGTGGAGGCTGGTGAAATGAAGCAGAGTAGCCTTTCTGTTCACTTTCCCTCTCTGTGGGACACAAACACTTACCCACACAAGATTAGTCCTGGATAATTGCCTTGTCTTCTGAGATGAAATTGCATTTAAAGGTGTAATTTAATCATTTCCCTTCATTTTTTTTTTGGGGGGGGGGTTGTAAAATCAGTCGGAAAGTGAATCACCGTTGCGACACATTCCCCGGGAGACCGTAATGTTAGAAACCTCACAACTCGGGAGATGGGGTTGTCAGATATCGCAACAGACTAGAATCGCTCGCAACAGAGACGATCATAAGCCCTGATTTGTGGATGGACAGAATCGCCCGAAGAGGCGACGGGGAAAGACAAGATGACGAGTGACTCTATCTGGATTTTTCTGTTGCTCCAGTCTGCTCAGATTGTCCCAGCTGTGAGATACGATGAAGGAAATACGAACGCAAACAGCGTCATGCAAGAATTGGTCAGGGAGGAAACAGGAAGGATGAGATGGAGAGGAGTAATAAGAGTGAAAGAGAATGAAATGTATTTTTACTGCCTCCCAAAGCTGAAACACTCAGCCCGGTTATTTCTGTCAGCCGCGGTGGTTTGTGTTATGGTGCGATGGCTCTCCGGAGAGCAGTGGATGTGATAAATATTGCACTCTGCGAAACAGCTGTCTCCGATGCAGACTCACGTCGTGTTTAGGATGATGGCTGTTCATGCAATCGGTCTGTAATGAGGAAAAGTGGGTCGCAGCCAAATGTGGGGAAGACAGTAAACGGAGCAAGGAGTTCACACGCGGCGTGGTTTAAACCGATGCACAACAGGAAGTGGATTTGTTTGGAAGTTGAAAATGAAACCTCCAAATTAATAGAGGACAAATAAATAGGAAAAGGGATATATGTAACATTTATTTTGTAACCGCTTCTTCCTGATGACTCAGCTTGATGGAGCTTTTCTATCTTGCATAGTCTTTAATTTCTCCGTCATGTCAAACATCTGGTTCACGCGCCAATTGTTGCTTGAACTCAGTGCTTCTCAATTATTTTCTGTTACGCCCCCCCTAGCAAGAAGAAAACAATCGCGCCCCCCACCACCCACTCTCCGCCCCAACTACACATAACAGCATTTGTCTATAAAATAGTTCTAGCTACATCTCTGCATAACATTGCATCCTTGTTAGAAGAAAACAAAAAGAAAGAGATATAGTTCAACTTACAAGGATGTGCAATTACACTTTACTGTAGTACGGCGGAAGCATGTTCCCCAGGGTCACACGCGACCCCCTCAGCATCGCACCACGCCCCCCGGGGGGCCCCGCCCCACTATTTGAGAAGCACTGCTTTAACGGAAAATATACGGAAAAATTTAATCGCCTAAAAAGTAGTTCCTTTACATACAGTCATAAAGTTATAATAATGATTGTTTTTCATGAAATGTTTACGTCACTGGGGTGTTTTTACATATCAAAGTCCATTACTATATATTCTATACCAGTGACAGTCCCAATCTTTTTCTGTTACGACCCCCCTAGCAAGAAGAAAACAATTAGCGCCCCCCGTCCGCACCACCCACTCTCCGCCCCAACTACACATAACAGCATTTGTCTATAAAATAGTTCTAGCTACATCTCTGCATAACATTGCATCCTTGTTAGAAGAAAACAAAAAGAAAGAGATATAGTTCAACTTACAAGGATGTGCAATTACACTTTACTGTAGTACGGCGGAAGCATGTTCCCCAGGGTCACATGTGACCCCCTCAGCATCGCACGGTGCCCCCCCGGAGGGCCCGCCCCACTATTTGAGAAGCACTGCTGTAACGGAAAATCTACGGAAAAATGTAAGCGCCTAAAAAGTAGTTCCTTTACCTTTTTGGCAAACTTACCATTTTTGTTCTTAGTTTATTGAGTCTGAGTCAGTGGGGTTTTTTTTTAGCTTCAATTGTTGTACTTTATTTTGTTAAACTCAACAGTTTTTCTCTTTTCTCCCTTTAGCAATGACAGTACATTTTCTTTTACTACTAACAATGCAGTAAACATTAGGTGAAACTATTGAACCTTTACTCTCCTCTGTTGCACCCGCACTAACCCTGTGGCAACAGTATCATCTGAAAGACGTCACGAATGGAAGAAATTAGTGTCGTAAAAATCTAATGTCTGAGGTACAACTGATGATGTGGAGGTAGTTTTCCACTCCATTCACCAACTAACCATCCATCCATTCATCCATCCAGGCGACAGTAGTCAAACTCAGGCCCGGGGGCCAAATTTAGCCCGCAGTGTAATTATATTTGGCCGGCGAGATCATAGCAAACGAGAACTTCCGTGGGTCTCCCTGTATGTAGACTTTGTATACTGACAGAATTTGCAGTGCTAGCGATGCATGTTCTTTGTGTTGACTCATACAGTATGTTTTTTTTTGTTGTTGTTGTTGAAGATCTGTAGAAAAAAAACAAATTAAAAATGGATTTTTGATAGACAACAAATATCGAGACAGAAAAGGAAAACAAATACTGCTAATGTGTGATTTATTTAATGTGTGTTGACAATATCAAGCTTTGGGTGACGTTTTATTTTGAAAAATATAAACCAGAGATTATCCAGAGAGCAGGAAACACGAGCGTTTTTACAATTAATTTTTTCAATTAATATTGAATTTGGCCTTTGACTCTTAATTTTGGCTCACTGTGAAACTAAGTTTGATACCCATGATCTAAACAGCCTTGAAGACCACCACCCTAATCACCCTGCACCACCGTACCAGCCCCTTGTGTACCTTCCTGCAGGTGGCGCGACTTCTGCAAGGCACAAACTACACTGACTGGGGGTTTATCTTGCTTAGGAGGTGAACCCTGGAGTTCCACACCAATGACGGAGACATTCACTCAGGGCCAAAACAACAACACCAACTACTTCCTGTGCAAATTTGCACATTTAATGAATATATATATAGTATTGAATAGAGGAGGGTGGTGTTCTGCGTCATCAATTGTCTGCTACAGACCAATCTGCCCTAAGATCCCATTCACATCTGGACATGTGACTAGAAAACTGCTCGTTAACATCAGGAGCAGTTTCTGTCTAAAAAGGTGAGGAGACAAAAACAACCCTTCACACCTTTGTCCAGTGGTGAAGGGAGTGGTCAAGAGGAGGAGAACCACTAGAGTTCCCTCGGACATCAACCAGAAACTGAAGAAGTCCAGTTGCTGGACAATTAAACCCTTTTTTTGGACACATTAATTCCCCTTTTTTTACCAAAGAAAATATTCTGCTTTCCCCTACACTATGGGAATGTTAGGACAAGGCTTTCTTAATACGATTATCGGAGGTGGAGACATAGCCATGAAACGGTGCAGTTGGAGACTCTACACTCTGGACACTAATGACCACAGACTGGTGGTTGTGTCAGTTGGCAGTGATATGTGCTGGTTCAAAGTCAGTGACATCTAGGTGTCCCTGTCCCTGTCCCTTTGCATGTGCTCGTGTGTTTGCATGTGAGTGTGTATATATGTGCATGTGTGATGGCCTCCACTCACTGATCTGACACACAGCCTCAGTCAGTTCTGTTCTTGGCTCCAGCAGTCATCTGGCACCTCTCCTAGTTCTGCAGCCTCTGCCATCTCTGCCTCCCTCCATCACTTCAGCCTTTCTCCTCTGCACTTCTCTCTCCTCCTCCTCCACCTCCTCCTCCTCCTCCTTCCTTACTTCTCTTCTCTTCCCTCTGTCCATCCACACAGCAGTGCGGATCGGCTCAGCCCGGCCCTCACACAGTGTCAAGGAGAAATAAGAAGAAAAAGGAGCAAACTGGACTTTAATCATTGGCCTGCTGCTGTGCCTCCATATTTCTCTCTCTCTCTGTCTCTTCCTGCTTCACTAATGGCCAAAACTCAAACCTACTTGGAATATTTCGCGTAGAAGATGCTCCGCAAAGACGAACCTTTGTGGTTCACAAAGAAAGAACGAGAGCGGTCCACCAGAAACACTGTTCACATTCTTTTAGACAAAAACCTCTGATCGTGTTACAGTAGGGGGCGTACACACACACACACACACACACACACAGAACATGGACACATTCAACCCTCTGTTTTGTGCTCACACAAATCCTATAATAAGATTCCATCTGAGATAACTGGGCTGCTCCCTGCAGGGCATTTTCCCATCGCTGAGACCCAGAGCATTGACACTGTACGGTGTATACAGCAGCACACCGAGAACAATCGATGTTACTGTGTGTGAGCACAAGTGTGTGTGTGTGTGTGTGTGTGTGTTTTTTCTATTTCATTCCATTTTTCTGTCAGTCAGTATCGGTTCAGTTCTAACAAGGTCTCAACCTCAGTCCTAATGAACCACAGCTGTCTTTTCTCCAACCCACTGATTAATTATTGACGCAAAATTATTTTTTAATTATTGCAAGAAGTCCAGTTTGTCATCTACTCTCAAAAAAAAATAAATTAAAATTCTTCAATTTCTATTTAAATCTCTGGTACCACTCAAGACACATTGTTATCATCCGCTTATCCGTTACTGGGTCGTGGGGGCAGCAGTCTCCACAACTGCCACCCAAATCACATTGCACCATACTGTACCTTCCGACAGGCGGTGAGCCGAATGGAAGACAATTGCCCCAACCGGGATTCGAACTTGCCCAGGAGGTGAACCCTGGAGTATCTCACCAAAGACAGAGACATTGCCTTTTGTCCAAAGTGAAAGCCGAGAAATATAATGATAAAAACAAATATTTTTTGTGATATCTAGTCATTTTCCATGTTTTTTCTTGACAGTAACTAAAATTAATTAAGTTCTTACATATAGCTATGACATTGTACTGACAAAAACTGTGCTTTTAGGCATTCCATGTTTTCCTGTTCATTGTTTTCTTCAGGTAATGTCCCTTGATTGGCACCAGGCATTAGAATGGACAAGCATTTGACTGGTCAAAATTTTCTGACTGGTTATAAATTGTCTTTGGCTCAAATTTGTCAAGAAATGTTTGTGTGGGAAAAGTTTTTGGTGAAATTACCAGAACTAAAATGGATTTTCAATACCTCTTTGAGACAGGTTGTTGATTGATGTTGTTATAAAAGGAGAATTTTGCTTTTTGAGGTAGAATGAAAGCATGTGTTTTTTTTTTTTTCCAAGTGAAGGTTTTAGGTAATTATACTTTTGAATGTTTTTCTAAGACACATTTTCTTTTATTCCGAGCGTGAACTAAAGCCTATTCCTAGGGTTTGTTTTTGAGGGAACTTTCCAGTAGTTTGTGAATCTCTTGAAAATTCAATTCACCAATCTTATTTTCTTTAATTTCTTATTCATTGTAATGTCTGGTACCACTTAAAGTACATTACCTGAAAAATTCAATGGACACAAAACATAGAAGGACTAAACCACAGTTTTTGTTAAAATTATGAGCTAGTTATGTTTGATCTGTGATAGAAGAGAGTCAGCTAAGGTGAAAGGAGAGGTTTACAGGACAGGTGTGAGACCAGCCATGTTGGATGGATTAGAGACACTAGGAATAGGTAGAAGACAGGAGACAGAGCTGGAGGTGTAGGAGTTAAAGATGCTGAGGTTCTCTTTAGGGGAGACAAGGATGGACAGGATCAGGAATGAGGTGATTAGAGGGACAACACAGACAGGAAGGTTTGGAGAAGACGGATTGAGGTGGTTTGGACATGTTCAGAGGAGGGACAGTGGATACATTGGCAGAAGAATGATCCTAGAGATGGAGCTACCATTTAGGAGACAAAGAGGAGATTGATGGATGCAGAGGAGAAGGACATGGAGGTAGTTGGAGTTAGAGGAGAAGATACAGAGGACAGGAGGAGATGGAAATTGTTGATTTGCTGTGGTAACCCCTGAAAACAGGACAAAGCGAAAGGAGAAGAAGAAGGATATTAGGATTTATAAACTCATTATCTTAGATGTGTTATGATGCCAATAAATTCCCAATGCGAGTTTAAACTCACTCCAGTCTTAACTTACTGAAAAAAATTAGCAATCCCAATTTTTTTTTCCCTCTTCGGCAGTCAAAACCCAGACAGTCCAGTCCAACAGGGGAGTCCAGTTTGTGTCAAATATTCTGGACAACCCCCGACATAAATGTATGTACGAGTCTGTGCATCAATAATGTCAATATAATATACATGAATGATATATAAAGTCTGGATTCTCAAGGCCTCCTTAAAAGTTTTAGCCAAACAAACTCACCCCCCGCCCCATCGCTGACTCCAGCATGTGCAGCAGCTGGAGGTCCAGGTCAACATCTGTGCAAAACACTAAATCCATACGTCCTCACCGTGCATCATGTGGGGTTTGATTGTACTGCGGCCTCAGCTGGGATTTACTTGGAAAGATGGGGTTAAAGAGTAGCGTTGTGAGGGGATACATGTGGGGTCAGGTCTAGACAAACAGGTGAGCTTGTCAGGTTGAAGCTCTGGAGACGGTTGAAGGTCATGGAGATGTTGTTATGGACTGTGGACCCCTCACCGGGGAATGGCTGGAAATGGGTGGAGTGTATATCAGAGCAGGAGATAATGAGAGGAAGACGTGTTGGTCCTAACGTCCAGCCTCAACACGGAGACTCTGATGAATAACACGTTGTCCTCCAGTCAATAACACCTCACCTGTTTGATAGGGGAGTTTTTTTTTTTTTTTTTTTTTTTCTATATTGCTCTCTTTGTGTCTCTGTTTGTGCGTCTGGGACTTCGGGGTTGGCTGCAGCTATTGTTCTGCAACACCCACAAGTTGTGCTCATTGGCTCTGGCGCTGATGGAGTCCATATATCTTTCTCTGTTAAAGCTGACAGCATATCAGGCACGTTGTGGGCAGCAAAGTGGAGGAGAGAAGACTTTTTCCATCTGGCTGCTAGTGGTTGATGTACTGTCAAGAGTGACCTCACAGCGGTGAGTTTCTGCAGTCTTACTGTGGGTTGGCTATGACTTGGCTTCTCCTCTCCCTGACACTGACGTAGCGTTGTTGTTTTTGGCTCCGGCCAAAAGTTAAATGCGGTGATTTGGTAAACGAGGATCTAAATATATATTTTTTTTTATTTAATAGCTGTCAGGGGTGTGTGTACGGTAATAGAAATGTGTTTCTATCCAGTTAAAAATGGCAGGAAAACCAATTTTTGGACTAAATGACAGCAGAGACGCACGTCTTTGCAGCGTTCGCATCCATTTCCTGCCTGCGCGGTGGGTGTGACAATATAACAAGACACATGATGGCTATTAAAGGCGCTGTTGCTGACTGTCCGTGGCATGTTTGACAGTGAGGATGCACAACAGTGAAGCGTAGCGCCATCTCACTTACAAAGACAGTCGCCTATAGATGCCGCGAAGCCTTTTAGCAATTACGCCTGGCCTTCAAATTCGAGTCGGACCAATGTGTTCTGACATAGAGCCGCCATTGGAGGAATTTACGGTATTTATTTTTCTTTTAATGGATTTATATAACGTATATATAGAGTTTATGCTGTATGTGTGTATATATATATATATATATATATCCAGCAACTTCATTCTGTCAAACATCTGTTTCCAAACTTTCACTCCAGAAAGTTAAAATAATGTCAACTCAGGAAGTCAACTTTATTCCAACTTGCTATTGCTTTCCTGCTTCCGCTTTTCACTTTTCCCAACACGTTTCCATCATTTTTTTTTTTTATTTCTAGAAGCTTCTGTGCTTTTATATTTTGAGGTGTCACCGCTGAGGATCCTCCCTTTTGACCTTTGTCTTAAACAGGCAAACTAAGGCACGGGGGCTGGATGCGGCCTGTTAAGCTTTTCAATGCGGCCCGCCAACCTTCTCCAAAAATAAAAAAAAAAATATATATATGTATATATATATTTTCATTAAACCTCTGTCTTTTCTGTGCAATATTGCATTTCACCAGTAGATTAGGTCATTAGCGGTATTAGCAATGTAGGATTTTATGTTTAATATATAACGTTTACATTCCATTTATCTTAGTTCAAATGAACAATCTGTCTTTCTGCGCTGGACTCGGCCCCAGTGTCCAATTTAAGGACCAATTGTGGCCCGTGAGTAAAAAAGTTGGTGCATGTCTGGTCATAAATCTTGGACAGTTTGGTGTCCTCCTGTCTTCAGCTTCAGCTCAGAAGCTGAAGACAGTGTCCTCCTGTCTTCAGCTTCATTTTAAAGCATGTCCAAACTCTCACCTCTCCATTAGAATCTCTTTAAATCTGTCTTCCATCTTTTTTTTCAAGGAGCTGTTGACCATCTGTTGACCAACATTTCCAAACCATCTGAACTCTTTCATTTCTCGGTTCTCGATGCTGAGCTGCTCATCAGTAGCAGCTCTCACCGCCACTTTGCCACACTCTCAGTTTTAATCCCTCATCTACGATAGCGTCACATATCTTTACTGACAGTCGCCTCCACCTATGTACAGTATACCTTCCTTCAACCTTAACCCTCTCTACTCCAGAGAGTTTGGTTTAACTCTCCCGACTTATTGTCTTGCTTTGTTCATAAATCAGTGCATGTTTGGGACTTTATTTTGGAGGGGAGGAAATCAAACTCCGTGTTATTGTGACATTGTGATTCGAACCATTGCACACAACGAAATGTCACCTCTGCGTTTAACCCATCACCAAAGTGAACAGTGGGCAGCTTTGAGTGGGGACGGTGCCATGCTCAGTGGACCTCAGTAGAACTTGGCGGTAGGGGGATTCAAACCAAGGGGCTCACCCACAAACTACCTCCACCATGATGTTATTATGATGTAATTTTCTGTTGTTTGGCGAGATGATTTCTTCTTCCTAGTGGTTAAGGAAGCAGACTTGGGTCCACAAGGCTTCAGGTTTGAATCCACCAGGTTGCCACTGAGGTGCTGTGACCCACCATTGTGACCCACATCACTTCAGGTGGGCTCACCACCCACAGAGAGGCTCACAATATGGTGCAATGTGATTTGGGTGGTGCCAGCTGCCCCTGCGACCCAGCAACCGGGGAAAAAAAAAAAAAGATGAATGAATCAATGTGTTCCATTCAAATAATGAATAAAAAATGACCCGCCTTCTTCTTTTCTACTACAGAACTGAGATAAGATCACAACCGTCTCAGTTTCGCCCTGATTTTACTCTGCACTGATTTGCTATAAAGACTGGGCTCAGGTCCAAGACCTGCACTGGGTTGGACTTTTTTTTTTTTTTTTTTATAAACCTACACTGAAATTGCATTCAGTCATTCTCAGTGACACGGAAAAACACCTGACTAATTGGTGAATGAAAGACCTACTTTTATTATCATGATCTTCCTTCGAAACACAGCGAGAGACGAGACAACTCCGGCTCCTCGCATTGATTTAATGTCTCCTCAGCAAAATTGAACCTGAAACAAATACTAACATAAAGGCTGATATTTATGGCGTGCGAAGACAAGGTAATATACAATCTATAGCGAGACACCGCGGGCAGTACATTTATTGGACGGCACAGACTGCACGCCTCGGTACGTGGTATTTACTCTCTGCTCCTACAGGTATTTATAATTGTGCATGATTTTTTTTTTTTTTTGTGATTTTTATCAGTAAGATCCTTCTCATGATGAAGTTACCCAGATATTGTGCTCTATAAAAACAATATTATACAATATATTTTCACTCCACTCCTAGAGAAAGTGCTTTGTTTCCTTTTTGTAATATTTCGCCCATATAACACAGCAGGGTTTTTTTTTTTTTTTTTTCCTCTTGTGGTATCTTCCTTCTACTGCTTTGCTCTTTATTCCTTCCTGTTCTCCCTGCCCCTTCTCTCTCCCTAGTCAACCAGAGAATCGATTTTTAAACAGGCAAGGCTCCGGGGACCGAGCAGAGAATCATTATTGGCCTCATTTAGGCTCCATTGCAACCGTGATGGCTCCTCGGGACAATAGGATAGACTCTGTCATGGATACCAAAGCGTAAATGCACATTCCTGCCGAAAAGCGCTCAGGCCAGCATTTCTGGTCTTCAGGGAGCTTTGTTTTAAAAAAAGAAACCCTCAGTGCTTGAGCGGATGAACCGCAGTGCCTTTCTATAAACCCAGTAATACGGGCGCATCCAGCACATTTCACAGCTGCAGACTGGAGCGGAGGTGAACATTTCAAATGTATGGGTTCCTCTCCTCTCCTCCCCATTTCCATACTATTTACTTGCACGCTCGTTCCACTTTTTCATGACTCCCATTGTTTTTTTTTTTCTGCAAAATAAGGCAATATTGTTTATACCGTAAACGTCGGCGCCTGATTTCTCATCAGGGCAGATCTGCAGCGGCGACACGTTTCGGGAGCTGAGCCGCCGTGCAGCCAATCACCACATCCTTCTACACTGAAGGGTTTTAGGCAACGTTCTGCTTTTTCAATAATACAAAACTGCAGCGTTGTGTCTTGACCCAACTTTATTATTTATAAGACCTTTCAATTATGCCACAGAAACATTGTGTTTCCTCTCAGGTTTTGCAATTTGTTGCCATTTGCAGCCGAAATAAAGAAGGGAAAAACACATCCGGCAAATATTATCAGTCAGTGCCATGTGTGCTGTTGCGTGAAAATCAAAGCATTGTCATGCACCGCAGCGCATCCAGTTGGATCAGTGGGGATTTGCAGGTACATTTTGTACGACAAAAACAACCTTGTGGTTACAAATGGAGTTGTTTCTGTTTCAGGACTAAATGAGTTAAAAGGTTTGGCTGTGTTTCTGGTCAGTGTAGTGATGGAAACAAATATTTGTCTCTAAATCTAAGGGACATGAGTTAGTTTTATAGCTGGGATTCACTTCTTTAGCTGAAGACAAAACAGGATGGGGTGCAGTGGGATGGAGGCCCAGTGGAAATATAAAAAGTCCGAACCCATGTTGGAAACATAGTCACAGATTCAGTCTCATTTGATGACAACTGGTATTCAATCCGACTTAGAATATTTTGTCCTTCCCTTATGTGTTGTGTGGTTACATCCTTTTAGCCTCAGCACAGGCCTGGGACATTCTTTTGTCTTGCGGGCCAGATACGGTTCTAAAATTGTGTCACGGGCCCGGTCAGGATCAGAAAGAGTATTTCCGTGAACTAAGATAAATTATGAGTAAAGTATTGAATAAAGACAATGGTTTTAGCCATATAAAATAAAAATAAAATTTGGACAAGTCGGGCGGGCCATATTAAAATGCCAAACGGGCCGTATTCGGCCCAGGGCCCTTAGTTTTCCCAGGTCTGCCTCAGCACCATCAGCCATGGACTGTCAATGGAATGACACCAATTAGCAGAGAGATTAGATCAACACAGGATTAGATTAACAGATTAGGACTCGGTGTCAATATTTACCTCAAACAGTTTATTTCACCTCTGTTGTTGGTTTCTGTCTCACTGTACACAGTACAGTATCTGATCAAAGTTTATTCTTGATTAGCCAAGCGTTGTTATCAGGAGAAGTGTTGATTCATACGAGAGAAAAATCTGAAACAAATGTATCTTTTTAGTGATGGCTGTTTTATTATTGACATATAGTTTAAAACCATGAACTTTGATCTATATTTATATATTTGTTCCCTCAATACACTTATCAGTTACAACCCAAATCACACGACTCCAGTGATTCTCAACCTTTTTTGAGCAGCCGCACATTTTTTAACCTTTACAATATCCTGGCGCCCTCCACCAACCAATATTAATTAAAATTTCAACAGAGTACATATAACACGTATAGTTAATATTGTATTTCAAAATGTATTTATAATCTCTTAGTGTGAAACCTGGGCCTGTTTCAATGAACATAAATTGGAGGAAGGGTTGAAAGACACGTGTGTGTGTCTTTCAACCCTTCCTCCAATTTATGTTCAGGTGTCTCTCTCTACTTTTAGTTTTTATGGGTAACCTGGAAGCTGTTGGATTCGAACCTGAAACCATTTGGACCTAAGTCCTTAACCACTAGGCCACCACACCACATTTTTAAAAAAGCCAAACCTTAGTCAATATTATTTTATATGTGTTTGTTTCTGGCAGTCACGGTGCATATATATATATGTATATATGTGTATATATATATGTATATATGTATATATATATATATATATGTATATATGTATATGTGTATATATGTATATATGTATACATGTATATATATGTATATATATGTATGTGTATATATGTGTATATGTGTATATATATGTATATATATATGTATGTATGTATATATCAGAAATATATATATGAAGGCAGAAATTTATCATCTGTGTTTACACGTCCACATTGTTGTAGTGTTTCCCACAGGCTGCCTTGGACTGCACACTGTGTACTGTAGGAAAGTGTACTGGGTGGCGTTACGTTGATCGGCGCAGTGTCCTTTGCGAAGCAGCTGTCAATATGAGATTGCAGTTCAGCAAACGAAGGACATTATGCTCTTTGCTTGATAAAACAGGGAGCGATTCAAACCAATCAATAGGCATTTGCAGCTACTTTTCCCTATTGAGATGATTGCACGAGAGTTTAGCCAAACACACACACACACACACACACACGGGGAGGATATTTGCTGCTTGGATATATTCACTAAAAGAAGCTAAAAAAGGGAGAAGTCGGTTTTCTCTTGTCGAGAGTGACCTTATTCCTCCCACGGCTGCATTGTAGGAGTGATTTATGCAGCTTGAAGACTTAAAGGAAAGATACAGATGAATACATTACATCCAACAAGACTGAACACTGTTTTTTTTTTTATGTAGAGTATAAACTTTGATCAAATCTACCTTAAATCTTACTTATGTAGAGTGACATTCGTGGTAGTGGCTGTTAAACAGAAAGTCTCCGACATCCAAGGCCTTGATTTACAACCTCACATTAGAAAAGTGCTGTGGGTTATTGTTTAGCTCTGTAGTAATATACAGTACAACTTGTAAAAAAATTATTTTTCGTCTAATGTAATGCAAATACATTGTAATGTATCATTTAATTTTTTTTCCTCTCAATAATGGCATCTTACTAGTGGGCTGCTCACCACTCACGGGAAGGCCAATGATACAGTGCATTGTGATTTGGGTGGCAGTTGTGGAGACTAAGGATAAGGATAAATGAATAAATGATAAAATTATTGAATCTAGTGACGGACCAGACTATGCGCCAGATTTGGACCGCTGGCCGCGGGTTCATTATCACTGCAGTAGACCTTAGAGCAGGGGTGTCAAACTGGTTCCACAAAGAGCCAGTGTGGCTGCAGGTTTTTGTTCCAACCAACCAGCAGCACATCTGAGTCTCCAGACAGGTGATTGGGCAACTAGTTTGCACTGGATAGGTTGGAACAAAAAACCTGCAGCCACGCCGGCCCTCGAGGAACGAGTTTGACACCCCTGCCTTTTCTAAAATGGTGTGACTAGCGGTGGTAGCGGTCATGTGGTACTTTTGGTTTCAACATCATTGCAACAGACAATATGTACTGTACTGTACCTGTCAGTCCATCTCTGGGCAGTCTTTTGTCTTATGGGCCACAGGTGGCACTAAAATTTGAGTCACAGGCCAGGTCAGGATCAGAAAGATTGAGTATTTGTGTTAACTAAGGTAAATGATGAGTATAGTATTGAATAAAGGCAAAAAGGTTCAAATGCTTTAGCGTCTCCGAGACGGGGAAATGTTGGACTTTGCAGGGAAAAGACAGAAGGATGACGATAATATAAATTAAAAGTATAATTTTGCGGGCCTGATTGAAACCCCAAATGGGCCGCATCTGGTCCCCGGGCCTCAGTTTGCTCTTGTCTGATCCAGTCCTTCTGTCTGGAAAGGCAGAAAAAAAAATGTCAGTCAGAACTAACTCCAGAGTCAACTTTTTAACCATTATAATTGGCATTGTTTTATAGCTCTACAATTCTTTTCTCAGGAATATAGATGATTTTTTCTTATAACTACAGATCGCTCAATAAAACTGTCATGTCCGATATTGATATCAATACTGCCAATCCAATACGTTCCTTTCCCCTCCAGCATTTTACAGGCTGTTGCTGAGGTCACAGTATCGGATCAGCTGGCTATCACGCTCTCTAATCAATGTTTGATCGTGAATTTCTGTCCAATACTTGACCAATACCAGTCCTGAGTATTGTATGGAGCCATCCCTCCCTGACCCAGACGGTGCAGACAAGTCATGCACCAACAAGAATGCTTCCAAAGATTGAAAACCTTTCAAAATCTCCCTTTCCTTTGTGTTACATAGAAAATATATAGACATTTCTTAGCACCACAGTAATGATGACAACAACCAAACATTTCAGCCGCTCCTGGACCAACTCAGTAAATGAAGGTGTAACCGGCGAACAAACAGTTCCCGCGAACCTGAAAACCCTTCACCACCTGTGTGTGTTGTGTGTGTGTGTGTGTGTGTATATGGATGGCTGCCTGTGTATGACAGTGTTGTTAGTGGCTGGACTGCACACAGTGGGGGTGTAGACAATAAGTGACAAAAGTGTGAGGACAATGTTTTGGCCCCAGTGAGCCATCAAAGCAGCATTGACTGGAAGCGGGAGAGCGCGGCAGCAGCCAGTCATCCTTGGACCTCTGACAGTGTGTCGAGGAAACAGAGGGACAAAGAGGACAGCAATCAGCAACAAATGGTGGACTCACTTCACTGCGAGTTTCGGACATGTCTCGTCTGTGAAGTAGGACCCACCATATTTTCCGAACCATAAGAGGTGCTTAAGTAACCTAAAATGTCTCCATCAATAAACATAAGGTGCTGCACCTCATGTGTGGGTTTGTGTTGTGTTCACTGACCTCGAACGGCGCTTGGAATCTGCTAAACTGTTTAAGTTTGACTTTGGTTAGCTACAAAGATGCAAATCTTGATGGATTGTCGGCGCCGCGTAGAGCACAGGTGTCAAACTCAGGTCCGGGGGCCAAATCTGGCCTGCGGTCTAATTATATTTGCCCCCCCCAAGATCATATCAAATATGCACTAGAGTTGGCCCACCAGTATAAAGCCCTTGGTAGGATTTGTAGTATTCCTAATGCATGTAGTATTCCTGATCTTTGTTATGGCATGGATATTTTTTTTTTTTTTTTTGTTGAAGGTCTGTAAATAAACATTAAAATGATCTAGTAAGTCTATATCTATATAAATATAGATATGACAAATAAATATAATATATCTTATGTGTTGATTATATTAAGTGGCTGTTCCAGATTCACTATAAATCAACATTTAGGGGCACTTGAAGACAGGCAAGCCACGCAATCGCTTGGAGCATGCCCCCTAGTGGCCCTATGGTCATGGCAATAAATATTAAGTCTGGCCCGAACTGACTTCATGCCAGTTCTGTTAATTGTGGCCCACTGTGAAATTGAGTTCAACACCCCTGGCGTAGAGTGCAGGGAATCAATGTGATGTTATGAGGTGGGTATAAGGAGCACAAACTGGCACTGGGTACGAGACACATAACTCAAGGCTGGAATCATCACATGACATCTGAATAACAGCAAATTGTATAATGACCAAACCGATCAACGCTTAACGCTATTGTGATTTGTCTATTTTGTTTTGGTTTAATGCACACAATAATCCTGTGCTCCTCATGATTGACAAAAGACCAGACCCTTCATTGACATTGCACCTTCTATGCCTTTGCGCCCTATGGTCCGAAAAATATGGTACTGCAGCGCCAAATATGACCACAGCACAGCTTGTGTGCAAACGTCTTTTATTTGCCTCGGAGCTGCGCTGATTAATTATGCACCAAGGTTGTACTTTTATGTGCGGAGCTGTGCCCTTCTGCAGGGTGAACCCTCAACGTTTGAGGCTGGCAGAGCGGCGTTGGTGTGGATTGGTTCAGATTCTTGCAGTAATTAATCTCACTCAATGCATGTTGGGACTGAGGAAGGGCAGAGCTCACCACACCTCGCTTGTTAACTCCGGCCACCTGCGGTCAGTCCTGGGAGATTAACGGCGGATGCCCACGGTCAAAATCGGTCAAATGATGTATTTTCGACCGAACCGCTGACTGGGACGACCACCAGGGCTTAGACTGGGCTTTCACCGGAGGCAGTGACATGGAAGGAGACACAGAGCGGTATTCATGGACTCTGACTCACACTCTGACATGTGAAACACAGCAGGGTGCACGCAAACAGAAGGAACAGGTACAATCATCTAGTGTTCTCTGCTGTTTACTATGAATAACAGCAGGAAGCGCTGTGACATAGTGACACAGACACCAGTGACTCACCCCTGTCTGTGTGTCGCCATGTGTCTGTGTGCTTATACCGCAAGACATGCTGTCATGTATGATCTTAAACTGGGAAAAAAGGGAATTATTCATCATGCACAATGATCTTTTACACACACTACTGGAATGTTCTCATGTGTACTATTGAAGAGCTCTAACTCAAATGACTCTAATGCTCTCAAATATACTATTAAAATGCTCTCACATATACTACTGAAGTGCTCTCAAAAATACTTTGGAAGTTAGTTCTCTCATATATATACTATTGAAATGCTCTCACATATACAACTGAAGTGCTCTCTCAATTACATTTGAAGTTATCTCCAAATACTATTAAAATGCAATCGCATAAACAACTGAAGTGCTCTCAAATATACTTTGGAAGTTCTCTCATGTATACTACTGAAATGTTCTCACAAATACTACCGAAATGCTCTCTCAAATACATTTGAAGTTCTCTCCATATACTATTGAAAAGCTCTAACATACACTACTGAAGTGCTCTCACAAATACTTTTGAAGTTCTCCCACAAATACTACTGAAGTGCTCTCTCAAATACTTTCAAAGTTATCTCCATATACTATTGAAATGCTCTCACAAATAATACTGAAGTGCTCTCTCAAATACATTTGAAGTTCTATCCATATACTATTGAATTGCTCTCACAAATACTACTGAAGTGCTCTCTCAAATACTTTGAAGTTCTGTCCATATACTATTGAAATGCT
Organism: Paraplagusia blochii; assembly: GCA_016785265.1. Lineage (NCBI taxonomy): Eukaryota > Metazoa > Chordata > Actinopteri > Pleuronectiformes > Cynoglossidae > Paraplagusia > Paraplagusia blochii. The sequence continues at coordinate 57,550 of JAFBJS010002611.1, read as the reverse complement.
CTCACATACACTACTGCAGTGCTCTCAAAATACTTTTGAAGTTCTCTCACATACATTATTGAAATGTTCTCACATATACTACTGAAGGGCTTTCTCATATACAATTGAAACACTCTCACATCTACTGCTAAAATACTTTCACATTTACAATCAAAATGTTCTTACATATTCTATTAAAATACTCACAAATATACTATGAATAATGTTTTCATGTGCACTTCTGAAATGCTCACACATATAAAGCTGATATGCTCTCAGATTTATTACAGAATTGCTTTCAAATATTCTATTTAAAGGCTCTCACATATACTACTAAATTGCTTTCAAACATACTATTGAAATGCTATCACAATATTTCTGAAATGCTCCCACAAATACTACAGATGTGCTCTCAAATATGCTATTGAATGGCTTTTACATAAACTATTGAAATACTCTCACATATACTACTGAAATGCTCTTACACATTCTATTATAATGTTTCACTTACACTACTGAAATGCTGTCACATATGCTATTGAAGTGCTCACACATATATTTCTGAAATGCTTGCACAAATACTATAGAAATGCTCAAATATGATATTGACTTTTACTATTAAAATACTTTTATACACACTACTCAATTGATTCTGAAATGCTCTACCTTTTAACACTGACATGGTTTCACATTTACAATTGACATGCTTGTGTATATTGTTGTATGTGTGAGTAAATATTGTTCATATATTATAAATATAATTTTTTAGTTGTGTGTTTCAGAGCATGTTAATAGTTTTTTGTGAGAGTTAATTCTGAATAATGTTATGGTTCGTGTGTTAATCAAGCATCTGATTGCACATCAGACGCCGTTGCCCACTTTGTTTACAACCAGTGGATACTGTTCCATCAATAATGGATGGTTTTATAGAAGTCATTGTGTTGCCGTTTCATGGCAACATGGCTATAAGTTGAATATATGGGGTTGTTCAACTGCCAAGTAGTTGATTTAATATTAAACGTTTATTACTCGTGTAATATTGATGAATAGCGCCACATGTCTGTGGTGAGCCTGACAGTTCAGTTTGAAGTCAGTCCTTACTGTCCATGTTACAACTTTTTCAATTGCAACCTGCAATCCAATATAAGCTGATCCAATGTCATGTCATTGAGAAAATATTCTGAGTATATCGTAGCCTTTTTCCTTTGTTTGTTTTATAATGATTATTTTCTCAAATGTCTAAAGTAACTAATTTTGATTCCTGACTTAGTTTTACTTTGGACTTATTTGTATGAAATATATTTTTTAGGTTAATTTTATATATAGGCATAACTAAATGATTTGTCTGCTTAATAATTAATCATTTTTGTAACAATATTAAATGATAATTTGAATTACACACATTAGACATTCTTGTTTTTTGAAACAGCAGATGTGTTGGTTGGTATATATATGTTCATATATAAAATGTGCTTCAATAGTTCACGTATTTGTTTTGATCCGGAAAGGCTCCACAGAGTAATTCTGAGAGCAACAGAATGTTCTAAAACCAAACCAAAATCAAATGAAAAATAAAATCTTCTTTGTTTACTTTAAAACAACAAGTTTTTTTTTTTACATTTGTCTGCACATTGATGGAAAAGTAACAACAGGAGAAAGCAGTGGTGTTTATCCTGTGAAATCTAGAAGACGTACCAGAGAAAGTCAAAGTACCAGAGAAACATGAAAAGGGAGTGCAGGAAAAAGTAAATTCCTGTGTCCGTCTGTCTGAATCAGTCAGCAGGGAGCGCTGTGCCACCCCCCTCGTTTTCTGTTCAAAAGCAGCAGGGAAATGGCACATGTGCCACTGTATCTGTGAAGCGTTCATCGCTCACGCATTGCTCAAGCGTGGGTATCACGCCATGCCGCTGTGCGCCTCCTCAAACACACCTGCTCCTGACGCCTGGGAGAAAAAGCTGAGCTGCGGTTAATCACACAATCAACCGCCACGCTGTGGATAAAACTGCACCAGGGTCCAAAAGAGGCAGGACTTGGGATATAATCCTCCGTCCTCTTGTTGAATAAAAAAAATAAATAAATAAAAAAAAAAATCAACAATAAACAAACGACACAATGGCAAATGAGATATATAGCTCAAAAAGTACTAAGGTATATAAATAAAAAGTCTAAGAGCTGCTGTCAAAGGTTGTTGCTATAGAAACAAAATCTATTTTGTTCATACACTTCAGACAAGGACATCTGAGTCAATTGTGTTGGGAGTAATTTGCTTTGTAGAGTTCAGATAAACTTGCATAGACTTCTGTGGCAAAAATGAACCTTTAAGGATCATGAAAGCTGTATTTTTCCAAAACGATTATCCTGACGAAATGATAAAAGAGCAGTCGAGTGGAGAGAGCATGTTGATGGAGAACTGCATTTGATTGGTGAAAGTGGAGTTTTTTTTTTTTCATTCCGGATTCAATTATTTCTTCTTCTTGAATAAATCTATCTTTGTGATCTCTTTATTGACACAGTTCTTTTTTTGTTGCACAGAAAGAGGAAAAACAGACAATGAGGGCAGAACAAGGTCTTGAGGCTTCCTGGGTCATGTTGGGCGCACAATGCCCCTCTGACCATAGAGGGCAGGGTGGTGATGTCATAGCTGGCAGGGAAGAGAAGACCACCGAGGTCTTTGTGATTGAGACACAGTCGGAGGGTCAATAACGCTGTTGAATTGAACCACACTGAACTGTGGGGGCAGCGCTGCTGAACACGGGTATAGGAAAGCTGTCCGTCACTCATGCCAGTTATTGTTGGGGAGGTGTAGGGCTCGAAAGTGATACAGCGTCGCTACTTTGTCTTTATTGGAATTCTAACAGTGATGGACAAACATTTGTTACAATAAGTGCTGTGGGCAAACGGGAAAGCAATGCAGTGCATTTCTCGTCAAGGTTAGCTGTGCTCGGAGATTCCACACGTCTTTCAGCCACGGCATATATTTTATGTCTTAAGTATCTCAGGATGCACCACCAAAGAAGATATTGAAGACAGACCATTATTGATTGTTGAAACATGGATTTAGTTGAATCCAACCCTTACTTGCTTGCAGGAATTGAAGAAAGACTTTAAAAAAGTAAATCATTATTCTCTTCCTCACTGTCTTATAAACAATTATTTCAGAACCACTGAAAATGATAGTCCAGCATCAGAATTTTATTTGTTACCTGCGAGACCTTATGTTGATATTTACAAGTTCAGCATAACTATAAAACAGGGTTATTTTCTTAGCATCGTTGCTCTGGCGAGATCCAGACTAGACAACTAAAAAGAATTGCATGTTGCATGTTTTCTACATCTTAATTATTTAGTATTTTTACGATTGCAAATATAAATATATTGCACCTAGTCTACTGTCATCTGAAAAAAAAACATCTCAGATTACAGTAACTAACTTAAACAGTGGTCCCCAACCACTTGGCTGGGGACCCGTACTGGTCCATGGGTGAATTGGTGCCGGGCCGCAGATAAATAATGTTTCCTTCTGGCACCATCTATTACTTCCACTTGATCCATACCCATATCAACAAAAGAACTGAACAATAGAATGGCTAGGATTCCATCATCAATAATGCAAAGACAACATCAATAAACTCAAAATGACCAAGAGTCATTGATACAAAATTTTACCTTTTTATACCGGTCTGGTAGGAAAAAATATATAGGCTGTGTGGACTTGAGTGGTCCTTATTGTTAATTCAGGTAGGAATATTTTATAGGTAGGAAAATATTTCAGAACACCTGAAAATTATTTTTTAAGGCGTATTTATCTGCCACATCTTAACAACTATATTTGATTAGGAAATATTTTCTCAGTGAAGACAACAACAATAAACTCAAAATGATGCAGTCATGAAACAACATTCGAACCTTGTATACAGGTCTGGTAGCAAAAAGTTATAGGCTGTGCGTTCTGTAAATTCCCGAAGGATACTCCTGAGTGCTTAATTAAGTTCTATCTATCTATCTGCACTTGAGAACCTCTTGTACAGTTGCATTGTTAATTGGGGTAGGATGATTTTATAGGTAGGAAAATATTTCAGAACACCAGAAATTGAATTTAATTATGGGATATTAATCTGCCACAACTTAATGACTGGTCTGTGAAAATACTACCAGACATTTAACGGGTCTGTAGTGCAAAATAAGTTTGGAGTACACTGCACTACAGTACAATATTTAAGGCTCAGGCAGCGACTGCTACAGATACTGCATATACATTTACTGAATCATTCCTTACATTTTTCCGAGACGTGGACTATTTCAGCTATGGGATTTGCCAGAATGTCATTGGCGCCACGCAGTTTCATCGATTGGACGCCATTTCCATGTAGAATGCAATCGAAAGGGAGAGAAAGGATTCTTTTGAGAGCGGGGGGCTCGACTGTGTCGTGTAAACACACCCAGAGAGGCTCCTTTCATTAGCTATGCTAATCTGCAGTGCACGTGACCTGCTGCAGACTCCAGGCTCCCTGTTGGCTGCGCTGCTCTTAGTTACTGCCATTGGAGGCCACTTGCTTTTCTCTTTCTTTCTGGTTCATTGGGTGAAGTTGTGTGTGTTGTGCTCCACATTTCTCCTATAGGTGGACTGACAGAAGTTGGTGAAAGTGTACGAGAGGCTTTTAAACCCAGACTGGCAGCTTTTGTTAGGCTTAATTCTGTCTTCTATACCACACAGCTATGGATCCCTGCCAAACGTGAAACCCCCTTTTTTTTATTTATTTATTTCCCTGCCAGGAGTTAGATAAATAGAGCGATGCCTCGTGAACAGCATGATAAATGAACCGTACCTTAGCTAGAACTAGACTAGCGGCTGCCTAATTTAGCCTGGCACAAAGATAGAACGCCGCTATACTGCTCACTAATTGAATGCTACGTTTTGCTTAATTAAAGACTACTTCAAAATACAATTACTGATTTTATTGTGACTTATATGCTGGGAGCTATCCTGACAGAATGGGTACAAAAATATCCCCATTAAAAGTTACTTTAAAGTCTAAATATAAATGAATGCTAAAAACAGGGGCGTGAACCAAATCATCTAGTTTTATATCACTCATTTAATTGGTACTCCCTAATTCCTTTTTTAGCTTGTGGGAGATAAACGTATAGTGAAAGAGATATTTATCTGGGGTCTATTGTGTTGTCTAATTAACCTAATTTACCTGATATCTAATGTTTGGACTGTGGTAGGAAGTGGAGTATCATATATGTATATGTACATGTATTGACTGCGAGAACATGTTAATATATACCAGGTGTGGGCAAACTTTTTGACCGTCGGGCCACAATTTGTCCTAAAATTGGGGACTTGGGACGGGACCAGAGCAGAAAGTTGGATTGTTGGTTTGGACTGAGATAAATGGCATGTAAAAGTCATGTATAAAACCTCAAATGACACATTTCTTGTAAGCTGTATGACGCCATCTACTAGGAAGACATAGGCATTGCAGGGGAAAGGCAGAAGTATAATGATAATATAAATAAATTATTTTATTTGGACAAGGTCTGTGGGCTGCATTAAGAAGCTTAACGGGCCGCATCTGGTCCCCGGACCTTAGTTTGACCCTGCCTGATCAAAACAGTGCTAGTTTCAAACCACAGAGCTGGGGATTTTAATGCTGCTGCCACCTAGTGGTAGATTTGTTTGCGGATGATTGCATCCACAACAGATGCGTGTGTGACTTGAGTTAATAAACTTTGTCCGTCACTTTTGTCTTGTCTGCAATTAAGCATTTCTACCAGAAAGTGACTCAAGAGTGCCACCAACAGTACAAGAACTGTACTGTTTATTAAAATCCCAGATATTTTCTCACCTTCAATTTTCTTTTTATTATTGTTAAGTAAAGTAAGTATTTTTACTACTAAATAGCACAGATACAGCACATTTTTTGGTAGATTTTAGACAAAGTTCGTTTTAAAAATTGACATTTTTCCATTTTTAGCTGATCCAGCTTTTAAGAAGAAGTTTCAATGTCTGGAAGTTGGCCCAAAACTCAATATCCTCATTTTAATTACATTAGTCCTTTAACATATATCACATAGCATATTTATATGCGACCTCATAAACCCCAAAGTACATCAGAAGGAGTCGTTGCGCATTTTGAAAATTTGGCAAAAAAAATAAAATCGTTTGTTGTCAGAAACACACTTCAAAAACCCAGCCTATGCCTTTATTGAGGACAGCTGTGGGCTTTATTAAAGTTTTTGGCAGCGAGGAAAGAAGACTGTTTATCTTAAGGAGCTTTTCAACTTTTGGTGCCGCGCTGTGTCATGTAATTAAGCGTTTGACAAACTGTTCATTTTCCTTCTGATATTGACAGAAATAAGATTTTTTTTCTTTTTTTTTCAAAGTGCTGGCGTTCCTGTGAATTTCAACCAGTCAATTTAAACCACAGTAAAAGAACTGGATTCTCTTCCCATCTGTTAGCGTTTAATTACTACGTGTTGGATGAAGTCATTCACCCAGAGAAGATGAGGAGGAGAAGTGAGTCGTCTCTATCAATTAATGTGATGTAGGATCCAATAAGGTATATCTGTGAGGTATTCGCTAACATCTCTTCGAGCCGTGTGAAGCGACGGTCGGAAAGTCCCGTTAAGGCCTTCCGATCTTCTTTTTAATGAAGCTGGCGTTTTAAAAGTGGTGTTTCTTACACTTGTAATTATTTCTTTATTGATCCGTCAGCATCGTAGGGAATGGTTCTCTCCATAAAATATTTCCATGGCTATGATAACTCGCCCCAATTGCGCTCATGAAGGAAAATCTTTACATGTAAGACTCCCTGGGGGGAATTGTGGAAAGAGATGTGTTAATGTCAGACTCCAAATACATGACTCTAAGATGTGCTGGCAGATACTTGAGATTATGTATGTGCGTGTGTGTGTTCTGGCTGCAGTTTTTTTGGCATGTTACAAAACATCCATCCCCTCCGACACCGTCTCTTGTCTTGTCGGGACAAGAAGCCACTTGATCTCATTTACAAGCAGTGACTGATGGGTTTTTCTCCCTTTTTTGTCTTTTTCAGGCCGCGAGCACAGGGAGGGAAGATGAGACCTCCAAGCCCTCTGCTGATCCTGCTCTACATCACGCTGTCCAGAAGTGTGAAGGTGGTCTCCAAGAGAGGCTCAGGTATTTAACAGCATGCGTCCTCCCATGCATTTTCTGCGCAGGCATCCACTCCGCAGCCTCTGCCTTCGACTATATTTCCCTGATGTCCTATTTGAACCCTAACGACACAAGGCTGAATTGCAGATTTAGCCCCCGGACTGCTGTTTCTGTTTGTTGTCCTCTTCGTATGTCTTCTTATAAATAGTGCTGATAGATACAACATAACGCAGCAATAGCAGGTTTTTGAAGGATACGATATTGTAAAAGTCAAACTGGCATCACAGCAGGGTATTCCGGGATATGGGATCAACCTTTCACATCCGTAACCAGAACTACAATCCTGTAAAGAAGAGTTGTGGGCCCATGTAAAAAGGTAAAAGGGGAGTCGGTATGGCAACAAGAGTTAAAGGAGCTGTTGATTTTACCAAGACCTGCTGGTCGGAGGAATGTCAGGCAGAGGGGCTGTCTGAGTACCAGGGGTTGCAGTTGAAGTTGCTGTGGGCATTTGGAGACACAAGGAGCCACGATGGAGGGAGAGATGGTGAATACATCAAATGAGCAAAAATGGAGCTGTAGGTCTGCAAGAAAACTAAGACAAACCCATGGATGTGACAGCAAAAAGTTATGTGTATATGGTCTAGATCAGGGGTTTTCAAAGTGTGGGGCGGGCCCCCCTGGGGCATGACCCTGGGGAACATGCTTTTTTTCCCGCCGTACTACAATAAAGTGTAATTGCACATCCTTGTAAGTTGAACTATATCTCTCTTTTTTTTCGTTTCTTTATGGTAAAAAGGATACAATGTTATGCAGAGGTGTAGCTAAAACTATTTTATAGACAAATGCTGTTATTTATAGTTGTGGTGGAGAGTGGATGGTGAGGTGGGGGGTGCGATTGTTTTCTTCTTGCTAGGGAGGGCGTAACAGAAAAAGACTGGGAAGCACTGGTCTAGATGATGGTTGAGGATTGTCAGTGTAGAGGAGTTATCCCAACCCTAGGTACACATCATCTAGACCAGTGTTCCCCAACCTTTTTTGCGCCACGGACCGGTTAAATGTCTCGTACTATTTTCACAAACCGGTCGTTTAGTTGTGCTTAGATTTCCGGTGTCCTGAAATATTTTCCTACCTATAAAATCTTCCTACCCAAATTAACTGTGCATGGGCACAACAAGGATTTCTCAAGTGCACACAGCCTATAACTTTCTGCTACCAGACCGGTATAAAAAGTTAGAATCTTGTATCAATGACTCTGCATGATTTTGACTTTATTGTTGTTGTCATCACTTAGAAAATATTTCCTAATCAAATATAGTTACATTTACTGATACCTATAACCAACCACACCTGAAAATAGACTTGAAACAGAAACCTCATGGATGTTAGCTTACAGGCATATATAAAAGCATCGGCACAATTCTTATATATTGTTATTTATATTACTTCATAAGCAGTAAAATATAAAACAATAGCTAAACTGTACACATCCCACATTCTAAGAGATCATGGAAAAACAAAGTCCCTCCAGCCCCTACAGATCTCATATTATCAATCTGTTTATAACCCAACCAAGAAGAGCCTGGGGGTCAGGTGACATCAGAGAAGATCAATAGTCATAGTATGCAACAATCTGTCTTCATAATGGACATGTCATAATGGATGACAACAGATGTTACATCTGGGGTCTCCTATCATGTCTAAAATGAGAGGCAAGTGTGTCTTTTTTTTTTTTCCTCAGCTTCCATGATGGATTTTACAGACATGTCTGAAAGAGATGATGAAAACGAGCACAGTGGAAGACAAATTACGCTGCAAGATTGAATTATAAAACCAATGAGATGTGGCACGAGCATCCCTTGCACTTTGATTCGTAACATGATAGACGCGTGAGAGGGCAGAACAAAAAAAAAATCCCTAGAGTTTAATCAGTAAGTCTCGTCTCCCCAGGCACTTACGGTCAGGAATAATTAATCTATTAATAAAGGAAAACAATGGATTAAATAGTGTCGTACCTGAAGTTAACTGTACTTCAACGTGGAGAGTCATTGCTACTAAGCAAGAGAGAATGTCAATGTCTGGGTCAGCGTGGGTTAATGTGAAACTCATTTTGGCTCTAAATGCCAGATAATTGAACATCAATTGTGAACAAATGGAAAGGTCAGAAAAGGAAAAAGAAAAACGCAGAACGATTGAAGGTAGGAACTTTTTTATGGTATTATTCCAGAGTGGGAGGTTTAAACACTCTCCACGCAGCGAGTTGTTTTGCTATTTAGTCCATGTTGGTGTTTAATGGTGTTTAATGGCGTCAGAATCAGTGTTCCGATGCCACTCATGCTTCCTGTCAGGGAAGGGGAGAGGTGAGAAAGGCAGGGATAGAATAAGAGAGAGAGAGGGGTTTGTCTTCAGCGAGTAGAAGATGGAGGAGGACGAGGAAGGGGAGGAGGAGGAGGGGGAGGAGAAGAAGAGAAGGAGGAGGAGGATACGAAAGGGTGAGCAGTCCTCCAGAAGCTATGTTGTATCTTCTTGACTTGCACATTGGTGGACCATTTCCACCTGATTATTAATGGTGTACCTTCTTCATCTTCATGTTCTCCTTGGAGGACTTTACAGGTATTTGTATTCAGAGCAATATGGAATTTTGGAATATGGTGGGGCAGTAGTTTAGATACGGTGGAGACTGTGGAAGGGAGGAGGAGAATAGAGTACAGGCAGGATGGAACAACTGGAGAAAAGAGTCAGGAGTGATCTGTGATAGAAGAGAGTCAGCTAAGGTGAAGGGAAAGGTTTACAGGACAGTTGTGAGACCAGCCATGATGGATGGATAAGAGACACTAGGAATGGTCAGAAGACAGGAGACAGAGCGGGAGGTGGTAGAGTTAGAGATGCCGAGGTTCTCTTTAGGAGAGACAGGGATGGACAGGATCAGAAATGTGGACATTGGAGGGACAACACAGACAGGGAGGTTTGGAGAAAAAGCTAGAGAAGTCAGATTGAGATGGTTTGGACATGTTCAGAGGAGGGACAGTGGTTATATTGGTAGAAGAATGATCCCAGAGATGGAGCTACCAGGTAGGAGGCGGAGAGGATAGTAGTGAGAGAGGACATGGAGGTAGTTGTAGTTAGGTGTGATGATACAGAGGACAGGGTGAGATTGTTGACTTGTTGTGGCAACCCCTGTAAAAGGGACAAGCTAAAAGGAGAAGAAGGAATCAGTGTTAGTGCTGATATGTAATTGAACGCCACTCTTATCTCTGCAAAGACCTATTGGACACACTGTACATAGGAAAGATATCATTGGTTAATCCCAGTGGAAAAACCTGGGATCATTGGCTTCAAAATGAGAAGAGTTACCTGAAAGTGTGACCCAGCATTTCCTTATTCTTCATTCATTTGACTTTCAAATTTCAACTTGATGTCCTGCAACATTCATGCCAGGTTCCTACTGGGTCGATTCCATTGAGTGAGTCTTTTTCCCGCCACAGGAGTTCTGCCTTTCTGTAAAAGAAAGGGACAAAAAGCGAAAATTGGATATCATTTCTATGACTTCCAAATATAACCTAGGAATAGCTGAAGGTTGGCAATAATCTGAAAATTAAATTTGACTAAACCCATGGCCAAAAGTTAAAGAATCCCTTGGAGGGATCCATAGTGGGAACAATTTTTGGAGATATTTCAGTGGGTCAGAGAGAGGTAAATAAGCCTAGATCATTTTATTAATTGTAAATTAATCCATAAATTGCACCTATTTTTTATTTTTTTTATCCTTTGGTTCATGAGAAGTTTGTTTTGGGGATCTTCACATATACGTCCTCGAAACAAATGTTCCCCAACCATTTTGCGTCACGGACCGGTCGTTAGGTTGTGGCAGATAAATACCCCTTAAAAAATAATAATTTTCAGGTGTTCTGAAATATTTTCCTACCTATAAAATATTCCTACCTGAGGACCACTCAAGTGCACACAGCCTATAATTTTCTCCTACCAGACCAGCATAAAATGGTAGAATTTTGTATCAATTATCTGCATCATTTTGAGTTTATTGTTGTTGTCTTTGCATTATTGATGATGGAATCCTAGCCATTCTATTGTTCAGTTCTTTTGTTGATATGGGTATGGATCGAGTTGAAGTAATAGCCAGATGGGACCAAAAGCAAAAACATTATTTCTCTGCGGCCAGGAACCAATTCATGCATGTACCTGTACCGGTCCCCGACCCAGTGGTTGGGGACCACTGCACTAAACAAACTAAATCAGTTAAATGACGGCTTAAAACAAGTCATATTTATCTTATGAATAATGGGTTGTATCCAGGCTACTGTAACTTGTTTGGTTGACACAGTTGCCTGCAGTCCACTTGCCATAGCTACAGTAATGTTTGGAATGATAACTGGAAAAAACAATACAACGTTTTATGAAACCCTTGCAGAGAGTGACTGCATATTTTAACAACACCATGACATATTTCTTTATGCAGCGCTGAAGTGCCTATTGTCCGGGTTTAATTGTGTAAACTAAATAATCGCAATCATTGTTTTAAAGCTGCTGCGTCCCCCAATAATTACTATGGAAATTAATAATGGAGACGGCCCATTGTTGAGCAGGGCACCGTAAACAGCACTGATTCTACAACACATTTAAATTAAACAGTTATTTTATTCTTTTCACGGCCCAACCAGAGGTTGTTCCGGACCAATTATGAGTCATAGCGCTTGTCATTTCACTGAGAGTAGAACATTTTTATAGCTGCATATAGGTTCGTCTGCATGCAAATTTTATGCAGTCATAGTTTGCCAGATGTTATTGGCACGATAACATCCCACGTGTCGCATCGTGTTGTGCTGCAGAATGAGAAGAGAGCGGGGAACGAACACAGGCTGCTATTCACATCTCCTCATATGCTCTTGAGGCAGTGGTGTCCTAGTGGTTGAGAAATCGGACTTGGGTCCGGGTGGGTTCCAGGTTCAATTCCACGGGTGCTGAAATCTGCCCATTGTTCACTTTGGTGATGGGTTAAATGCAGAGGACATTTTATTGTGTGCAGTGGGCAAGGAGTTTGCTTTCCTTCCCCAAATTTCCATTCAAGGGAATTTATTTCACAATAAAATACCTAAATATTAATTATATAGTGAATGTAAAATAATATTTTTTTATCAAAACAGATAACAGTATTTCTTTTTATTTTTTTTTATGTATTTTCTTTTTAAAAGGACTGTTTTGTTTCTTTTTTGTTTTGAATTTTTGTTTAATTGGAGTTATTTTGACGTTAGCATGCAAGTTGGTTTTAAGGCACATTATTATTAATATTTTAATTTTTTAAAAATGAAAAATTGATTTGATGAAGATGGTTGGTTTCATCCAGACTAAAATACATTCCATATAGCTGTTCTGCTATGTCACTAACTGGACTGATATTTTGCCCTTCTTATATTTTTGGTTGATGTGTGTGCATTTTAGAAAAAAAAAAAAAAGTAGTAAGTCCTTTTTTGTGTTTGCTGAAGTTTCTTTCCTTATATGGTCCTCTAACTTCCCCAGCTCGGGGATTTAAAAGGGATTATTCTGCTGGTTTCACTGGACAAGCCGTCAGTCCCTGTCCCTGCCTCGTAGTCCATCTTTCAAATTGCTGGATTTTTCCTTTTTCCATTCTGCCAAAACATTCATTTGACGTTTTATTCTGCTTAAATCCCTGACTTTACTTTATCTTTAATGTTAACACTGAACTAAAATCCACTGAACCATTACATTATTCTCACATAGCCTTTACCTTGAATTCTCTTGAAAACTCAACTTACAGGATACTTCACAAACCTCAATCTGTGCAGGGCTCGTTGGACAATATTATGGGATTCAAAAAGTCAGGGCCTCAAATGGAGGAAGTGACACGGTGAAGAATAGGAGGAAGCAGACAAAGGCTGCAGTATGTAGCTATCGATACATACACATATATATACTGTAAATATAAACATACAAGATATAATGTTGATTGATCACCTGGTACCATTGAATTAAACACCATGAATCCAGATAAACTACAATTTCTTAATAGGACTTTTTGAAAAAAAAATCTCCAAATCGAAGGGAATATACCAGAGGAAATATAACAGAATAATTAAAGGCAATATCTCACTATTTTAATCAGATTATTCTGATTATACTGACATTTTGCTGCTCATATAATAATGTTATTTTTTTTTTTCCTCTGGTTTTATGCCCACTGATGGATTAGACCACAGTGCTTCTTGTATTATCCTCTTAATTTTTATGTGGATGTTTAATGTCTTTTATTATCATCCCTCTGAATATAAGAATAAAGGCGGCAATATTACGAACATAGACTCTTAATATTAAATCATAAAAATAATGAATCTACATCATTAGACCTGCACCTCAACGCACACACAAAGCACAATCAACTTCTTTATGAGCCTTAATTAAACTTAAATTGAAAATCATATTTCAACATCTACATATACTATACAGCATTGCCCCCCCAATCTGTAGTACTGCAGTACAGTGACACTCTGGCCGTTTAATGTTAATGGTTTGCTACATGTTTAACATTAATAGCCCACAGTAGAGAAAATGTATTGGTTTTTTTAATGCAGTCATGAAGGGAAACAGTTGAGTCTCTTCATCTGTTGTTATTTGATCTGTTATGTTAGGAGCCTGTGTTCAAACACGCTTGACTTTACGTGTGTGATTATGCCATTCTCTAGATTTGACCACACACACACACACACACACGTTCGGAGAGTGTGTGAATGGTCCTCAGGTTCCGCATTTCCATATAGATCAGAGGCAGGACAGCACATCAGATCAATCCAGCTGCTCCCCAGGGTCCTTCAGTCAAATATCGATAGCACTCCAGTCAATATTACACCCCAACTCAGAGGTCAGAGGTATTGGAGAGTCAGTGGGCAGTTTGGCCGTTTAATACCTCGTAGAAATCCCTCCCTGTCTTCCGTCCACCTGGAAGATTATGAATGGGGGACAAATCAGATGAGCCTGTAATCTGGGACACAGATGTTGTCACTTTACAGATCACATGGATCCTCATTTACATTCAGGGGACAAGGTGAATACAGTATAATAAACAATATTATACTTTTGGTGATTTTTTTTTTTATTAATTTAATCACCCAATAAACCACATTACAAACACTGGACCATTAACAAATTATATTTTAACGTGAGTAAATCACACATATATTTTTTAACGTTATGTTACCGAAGGCTGCAGCGGTGGCCTAGTGGTTTAGAGAGCAGACTTGGGTCCACGAGGCTAAGGTTCAAATCCACCAGCTGCCAGGTTGCCACTGAGATGCCCTGAGCATAACACCATCCTGATCCACATAACTTCCAGTGGGCTCACCACCCACAGTAAGTAGTTGTAATAATATGTCTCCATGTTGACTGATTCTGTGGTGACCACTGCTAATCAGACCTGATTTTTTGCAGGGTTATTTCAGGTAAATATATATCATTACTTCTGCCGAGATTTTATCTTCTCTTGATGTCCTGAAAGTTAGAGAGAATACAACTCTGCAGTATATATTGGACCATCACTGATATTGATCCTCTCAATGTTATTTATAAAACGATCATTAATATTGTTAAGCCCAAATGAGCAAATTTGGTACAAATAAACAGACGATTGATTTTTTTTTTCCCTCTCTCTCTCTCTCAAAGTCCTTGGGTTTGTAGCTCTCCAAAATTCTATAATTACTCAAGATGGAGGTTCGGCTTTGCCAAGTGTGCCACAAGGAATGAGCGACTCAGAGCTGCATCCAAGAAATCTGTCACGAGGCATCAGTTGCGTCGAGTGTTTGCTGAATTTGTTTTTGTTGCTCTGTAAACACTCAGCAGATCCACATTAGGGAACGACTTTGACCCCCAGTCAGGTAAGACGGGATGTTCTGACTGAGCTGGAGATTCACTCATAGGAACCTGAACGGGTCTCTGACAGAGACAAGCTGTCAACGTCGATCCATCCCGACACGGCTTGTCTCTCCATCTCGGTCCCAGGCTTGCCTGAGCAGGCCCACACGGCCTGGCGGTTGGAGATAAGTCCATAAAGAGCCGCGTATTAATCAGACAACACAGGGGATTCTTGAACTGGTGGCCCAGACAGCTCACGCTCCCAGGGCCCAGTTTTGTAGCAGGCTCTAAGTGGCACATTGAAGGCTGGAGATATGGGAGGACTGAGGATTTTAAAAAATGGTTCACAAAAAGTAATTTAATCTCTTATAATATAGGTATCCTGGTTTGGCACCGGAGGACTGTTGACCCAAATTCCGCCCTTTTTCTGTGCTGTCCAACAAAACTTTGTGGCATTCCTGGCTGGAGGGTGATAAAAGATTTCAGAAATTGCTGTCTTACACTTTTGCAAACACAGTCTTTGCAGCTTCTGTGTAGGCTGATAAAGTTTTCTTAACTTACAAAATTGACAATGTATTCAAAAATACATATTAATATATGGAGGTATATGTATGTATGCATTTAGGTTTATTTTTATGCAGTATATGTGTAGTATTCTACATTTTTCCCTATCATCTTTGGACACAATGATGGATAGGCACAACTAAATGTTGTTGTTTTTATCAGAAAAATATTACACAAAATATGAGCAGTTTCCAATGAAACACATGAATCACAAGCCTCTGTGAGAATTTACTGCTCTTGACATTTGTGTTTGTGCCCAATATAAAATCTCTATTGCATCCATCATGCCTTCTTCAGTCTCATGCTTTGGGTTTATAAATAAATGTTCTCTCATAGTGGCAAAAATACAAAGAAATATAAGGCATCATTCATCCAGCCTAATTTTATTTAAAAAAAAAAAACACACACACTTGTTTGAAATCCTGCCACCAAAGAAGAAAAGTGAACTCTCAGAGGCTTTAGGAAGGAGAGGGATTTGGTCTTTTTTTTTTTTTGTTTTTGTTGTTTATTTTCGGCCACAAAAAGTATGCCTGCCTTTACAGATGGCAGGATTATATAATAGTGACTTTGTGATCTGGAGCCGGGGAGTAAGAAAACTAACAATGAAAGGTTTTATCTAGGTTGATAATTTTTAAAATATATTTTCCCAGTACCCTGTCAAATTGAGTCGCTCAGTTTTAGCAGCAAATTTGCAAGAAAATGACCGTAACATTTTCTCTACGCTAGGGGTCTTAAACTCAAAGTTGAGGGGCCACCACCCGAACTATCATTTCAGCCGCATCACCTTACAGTCCTAAATACAAAAGAAAAAAATAATTAAAAAAAATATATTTCCCAAATATTATTTGTAAAAACCATGAAACAGGAGGACATGATGGGAACAAATCTATAAAATATTATTATAAATTCAACTTTCACATCAAGGTGGGGGGCCGCAAAATATCGTTCCACGGGCCGCAAATGGCCCACGGGCCACGAGTTTGTTTTTAAACCAGAGGATCCCAAAATAATAACGCTTCCTCCAACCTCCTGAAATTCAACATTATCCATGGCCGTGATTGGAGATGAGAAATTGTGATTGACCTTAATTGTATTTCGGTGACTGTGACAACAAGCAGATCAGGCTTAGATTCAGAATCCAGTCAGAAGAGAGTCAAAGTGCTGCTCACTGGTCAATGATATATATATATATATATATATATATATTTAAATATAAGAGGGACGAACTTGGAGTCTAATGTATAGCAGGGGCAGAAGTGTAATATTAGACTAAAGGTCCTGCCTAAACAGTGTATATGACAACGGCTATTAATCAAACCACAGCAGAGGACTGGTTTATCGTCTATTTATTCTTAATGGGCCCATTCAGAATAAAATACCTGCCATTTCCCTTAACGCAAAACGTCACATAAAAAATTTGAAAATAAAAATGTTATGCTAACCATCGTTATAATCTAAAGGACATATAATCTTCAGATACCTGTAAACATGTTTGTTCATTCAACCTAGAGGAGTTGCCAAACCCAATATTTGGGACTTTCGTTTTTTTTTTTTTTTTTTTTTTAGTGTGATGTGACTCACTCAGATCCAAATGCCAGAAATGCTATTTTGATACACTGCCACAGAAGAATATGTTTACAAATGTACTACATGTTGGTTGGTCTCTGATTAGAAATCACAGGCAGATGGCAGCATATCTGCCCTCGTGTACATGGAAAATTCAGTACAATTTGTTGCTTTCATCAGCCATGATGGACGGAGCAGAGACACTAGGAAGATGCAGAAGACAGGAGGCAGAGCTGGAGGTGGAGGAGTTAAAGATGCTGAGGTTCTCTTTAGGGGAGACGAGGATGGACAGGGTAAGGAATGAGGACATTAGAGGGACAACACAGACAGGAGGGTTTGAAGAAACACCTAGAGGATCCAGATTGGAGATGGAGCTACCAGGAAGACAAAGTGGAAGGACAGAGAGGTGATTGATGGATGCTGTGAGGGAGGACATGGAGGTAGTAGGAGTTCTAGTAGAAGATAGAGAGGACAGAGTCAGAAATACCTAATAAAGGGACATGGCAAAAAGAGAAAAAGAAGTCAAGATTGTTCCTTTAACCTTATTATCTGTTCTTGCTCTAACATTTTTTCCCCAATCACCTGACCTGCACTTATAATAAAAACCCAGCAGTCACCTCTCTACCCTGAGGCCTGGTCTCAAACTGTATTTTAATACTTGTGACCAAGAGGTACGACATGTGCCGAATCTCTGGAACACCGTGATCCTGAATGGATTTGGTCTGATCAGGAATGGGAGGAATTAGTTTCCTGTCTCATGTTGACGTAATAAGCAGCACAAAATTAAACCACATTAACCCAGGAAATGATGTTAGTCCAGCAGCTGCAACTAGCAAACCACAAGGTACGGAGCCAATGAAATTCCAGCCCACTTGGGAGCGGTCCTAACCGCGTTACAGCAGCCACATCTATGACAACCCGACTCAAAATTGTGTAAAATTAAAGCAGCAGTGCATTAACTGCACAAATTGCTTTCTGACGGGTTTTAAACGCCGCAGGGTTTCTTTCCGGCTCAGGCCCGTGCTGGAATGTTCACTACCTTTTTTTTTTTTTTTTTTTTTTTTTTTTTTTTTTTTT
>JAFBJS010002611.1:14877-39291 GCA_016785265.1 Paraplagusia blochii | reverse complement strand
CATTAGAACAGCTCGCACCCACACCGGCGTGATGCCGTGTTTTGCCCCAGACTTGGCTGCCAGGAGGTAAACAAAACAATATGGCCTGATTATAAGCTGCTCGCTGCACGTCACAGTCTGTGCTCCCACACAGGCGCAACAAAATGCAACGCCGCACGAACACTCTGTCCGTTTATGTTCTCCAAATGTCACGACAGAAGCAGACAATGCTCTCTGCTAAACACACAGCCCAGGCCCGCTGACCAATCTGTTAGACGGAAATATGGCTGCTGCAGGCGTGTGTGTGCAGGCGTTTCAGAAATACTACAGATTGAATGACAGAATTAGGGGAGACTGTGTTCCCTCTGGAGTAAACACAGTAGAATACTGTATACAGTAGAAACGGAGACTTGGGTCCGCTTGGATTCTGGTTTGAATCCCCCCTACCGCCAGGTTACCACTGAGGTCCACTGATCATGGCACCGTCCCCACTCAGAGCTCCACCGGACGCTCAAAGCTGCCCACTGTCCACTTTGGTGAGGGGTTAAATACAGAGGTAGAATTTTTTGCTTTACTTTGCTTTCCTTCTGACTACGGTGGTGAAGTTGCAGGAGTTTAGATACTTAGGATCAGCTGTTCGAAACAGTGGAGACTGTGGAAGAGAGGAGACAACTGGAGAAAAGTCTCAGGAGTGATTTGAGATAGAAGAGAGTCAGCCAAGGTGAAGGGAACGGTTTACAAGACTGTGTTGAGACCAGAGGTGATGTATGGATTAGAGACTCCACCAATAAGCCGAAGACAGGAGGCAGAGCTGGAGGTGGTGGAGTTAAAGACGCTGAGATTCTATTCAGGAGGGATAAGGATGGACAAGATCAGGAACGGGGTGATTAGGGAGAGGACACAGACAGGAAGGTTTGGAGAAAAAGCTAGAGAAGACGGATTGAGATGGTTTGGACATATTCAGAGGAGGGACAGTGGATACATTGATAGAAGAATGATCCTAGAGATCGAGCTGCCAGGTAGGAGACAAAGAAGAGATTGATAGATGCAGTGATGGAGGACATGGAGCTAGTTGGTAGTTGTTGACATGTGTGGCAACCCCTGAGAAAAGGAACAAGCTGAAAGGAAAAGAAAAAGAAGCTTTCCTTCTGACTATGTATCAAAATCCAAGACCTAATGTGTCCCGTGAGTCAAGTCATTTTCCCACCCCTGCTCTGGGCCAACACGCCATTTTTGTCATAATCTAAATTAAAATTTTTCATATACCCCATCGACGCAGTGGATCAGTGGGTCAAGCAGGTTGACTTCCAACTGGAAACTCATGGGTTGGGACTCGTTAAACTCTGGTCAGGCCAGATATTTGGATGACTAACGAGGGTTGCCTCAGAGAGCACATCTGGTGTTAAACCTATGCCAAATACTACTTGTGGATTATGCTGTGATTTAGGTGGAAAATAAACAGCAGCAGATGCCATGAGTCTTCACTTTGAAGTTGCGTTTTTTTTCTTTTTTTTTTGTCTTGGTAAACATCTCGCAGCGACAGTAGATGGCTCTTTAGTCTAGCCTGGATGTATTGCCACGTGAAGTAGGTTACGTGACGTTAGAACAGAGTAAAGAAAAAAAAAAAAAAATTCTTAATAATTTTGCCTTTTTCTTAAATTGATTTGCAATGATTTTCACCCAGACAACAGTACAGCTCTGAATTCCAGAAGGTAGTCTGAAGCCTGTATGGAGTTTTTAGCTTCTATGTCTGCTGGAGCTGTGTTGCGGTGTCCCAAAAGGTACCGCTGTCAGATCACTGTCTGCAGCCTCTGATATGGCAGGGAGTAGTTACGCAGCAGTGTGTTTGTGTGTGTTTGCATTCAAATGTGTCTCCTTGACTGACTTGTGATATCATAACTATAGCTCTTTTTTTTTTTTTTTTTGCGGTTTCTCTGAGAAGGGATATAACAACAAAGATACAGCTAAGTGACTCTGCAAATCCTGTGCCAAATTTGGAATAGGGGCCCTGTCACGGCTAACTATAAATCTGACACAGCCCCAGGGTAGTGTGGGTGTCTGTGTTTGTGTGTCTCTGTGTGTGGCATTAAAGTCCAATAGAATCTACACCTGAATAACCTCACATTAAATATGAGGACGGACGCACAAAATCACGCCAATCAGTTGCTTAATTCATTTCATGAGGTTGCTCCTGCCTTTATTTACAAAGTGTCCGCCCGTCCACTTACTTTGACTTTGCTGCTGTCAGGACAAGATCAGCAATTTGTTTTCTATCTGATACTATGGCCACTATGTCACTTAAGATGATCACAGAGCCATAAAATCATTGTAGGACATTGTGCATTCAATTTATTTGGTCCCCAATGCAACCACACACCATGACCAACAAGGTGAGCCTTAGAGTTGGGGAACTGGAACTGATCAGAACAGAGGGGTGAAGTACCGACTCTATTTGTGTCCGTTGCTGGGTCGCAAGGGTGGCTGGCACCACCCAAATCACGTTGCACCATATCGTGAGACTCCCTGTGGGTGGTGAGTCCACTGGAAGTTACGTGGGTCAGGACGGTGCTATGCTAGGAGCACCTCAGTGGCAACCTGGCAGCTGGTGGATTCGAACCTGAAGCGCTGCGAACCCAAGTCTGCTTCCTTAACCACTAGCCCACCACTGCTGACTCTATTTTTTTAAATAATAAAAAATCGTTACAATATCTTTGCGAACAACTTTGTTTTTTGACGCGACCTTGTCATTTTTACGTCATTTATGCTAGGGACATTTATGCTAGGGACTTAACTCCAGTCCAGTTTCCAGTCATCCATGTAGTAGTCATGGTTAAAGGGTTTGACTAGGCAATGAGCAACAACAAACTTGATGTCCAGATGCCAAACTAAACCCTTTAACCTTGGCAACATCTGTGTTTTCAACCATTTTTACTTGCAATTAATTGGTTAGTGGCTGAGAAAGAAGCCATTTTCTGCACGGTAGCTTCAAACTGAGGCCCAAAAACAAATAAAAGTCTGTTTCTGGTATCATTAAAAAGTTATTAAAATTAATTAAGAGTTGATTGTTAATATAAAAACCCTGCATATCCTTTATGGCAAGTGATTTTATGTAAAATTCGTTGGTGGCACAGTTCACAGTTGGCGCTTTCGTATTCGTGGTACAGTTAGAGACATGATTGCGTTGGACCAATCCAGTAGCCGGTCACTGGAAACGCAATGTTTTTACTTGGCCTAGTTAGATCCTGGCGAAGGTTGCGTAAGAAAAACGCAAAACCACCATATAAACGCTGCAGCTTCTTAATATTTTATATCTTCTTTTCATTAGTACCAGTTACTAACGTGTCAGAATGGGCCAAAAGAGACAGAAAAGAGAGTAAAGTGGCTCCTTTTTCTTTTTCTGGTACTCAAGAAGCCTCCAGGAGCGTTATTGTACGCTGAAGTGCATTAAAATGTATTGCGCAGCTTATTGCAGAAATATTGTAGTATCTCACCTTATAGTCAGCATTCATACACGTCTCATTAAAAGTCTCTTCTCAGTTCTGGTGGTAAAAGGGTTTGGCAGCCTATATGAGGAGGCTGATGGCTTTCATTTTCTATTAAATAAAAAGGATAGCGATCCAATGAGGAGGTTGTAGGAGCGCAGCCCATCACTGGTGCTTGAAGTCTTGAGAGATGAGGATTGCGTATTGAGTCAAACAGCCTATATGTTGTAGTAAAGATTAATTGAGAACAAGGTATTAAAGAGACTGGTCTATATCCAGTCCAAACAGGAAGGGGGACGGCGCCCGTTTCGAGACGGACGCTCCACGTAGCCCTCAGTTAATCATCGACATGCAATTTTCAATGTAGTGACCCCTGAAAATGAAGGAAATGAACGTGACTCCCCTTCTTAACAGAAAAGGGTTTAATGGTTTATTGACGGATCAGCTGGCAACATTGACATCTGTACAAACGGATACTTGACTGCGGCCTGTTAAAAGGTAAATAATATTAATCATTAAATCAATATCTAATTTGATGTTTCCAAAAGGATGTGGTGAGAGTACATCCAGCCTGTCTATGCTAATCTAATTACGCTCAATGCTCGTTTAGAATGCTGTGCTTGTTAACGACGCTGTAAAAAAAAAAAAAAAAAAGTGAATGACTGATGTGGCTTATTTCGATATATATATTTTTTTTATTATATTTTTATTTTTATGTTTTCATTTTTTGCCTGTTGATTCAACATTGAATCTTGAACATCCAAAAAATGGTCAATAATAATAATAATAATAATAATAATGATGATAATAATAATAATAATAATAATAATAATGAGAATAGAATAAGTTAGTGGTATTTGTTTTTGATGATGTTTCTTTATCTCTAGTTCTTGAGTTCATCTCCATCCTGTCATTTGTTTCTGGGTCTCAGGGGCAGCAGTCTCCGCGACTGCCACCCAAATCACACTGCACCGTCCTGTGAGTCTTACTGTGTTTGGTGAACCTACTAGAAGTGGTAACCTGGCAGCTGGTGGATTAGGACCGGATGTATTGCAGACGAAAGTTTGATTACATAACCACTGCACCAGAAAATAAAATGTGCCATAACATACACTAAGTAGGTGCCATACACAGCAAACACTAAAGCTCCAGACCTACAGGTGGGGGAGCAGGCTGTATATACTGACTCTAGTCAACATTTAATATAATCTTGTGGGCCAAATAAAATTACTCTTTGGGCCAGATTTAGCCCGCAGGCCGCAGTTTGACCCATGCACTCTATGTAAGGACAAAGATATTGAGATACGTCACATAGACGCTGCTTCTTTCCTGTTTGTGACTGTGACTGTTCTGTGCCTCCTGCTGCGTCCAGGCCCAGCGTCCAAACCTCTAACTGTCCATCAGCGCCGATTCATGGAAACACACCACAGAGAAATGAACGGAGGATGTATTTTATTCACGAGCGTTTGCTCATCCTTAGCTGTTGGCTCACTGCACACTGGTTTAGTGCGGAGGCTGTCCTGCTCAGGTCAATACCCCCTCTCTCACTCTCTCTCTCTCTCTTTCTAAATGATGAGAAATGGCCTGTGCTGCAGTTACTGTGCTGGGGAGATTGATCACATGCAGACTACTGGAGATTAAATGGCTTTCTTGTGGGAAGCCCATGCTCTGCCCCCTTGCACGGTGCATTGGATTGCATTGCATTGTATTGTATGTAGGGCAGGGAAGCCTGTTTGTCCTGCAGTTTTTTTTCCACCGCAGCTTCCAAACATATGGAGTGGTTCATCGTGTGGAGACAATCCAGCCATTGTCTTTTATAGGACAGGTTTACAGTACAGGATTACGTTTCCATCAAGTGCCTTAATTGGTTAAAAAAAGGAAAAAAAAGAAGCAGAAATACTGATTTCTAAGACATTTTTCATAGAAAAAACACATTTTTCTGTATGTGAGAACCTGTGAAAGGACTGGGTCTTAAAAACCAAGAAACATTCTTGCTAATTATTGTTTTTTTTTTTGTTTTTTTTTCAAAGTCACTGCCAGCCTTAGATGCTATTTTTGTGGTTTATGTGCATTCAGGGCAATTACAAGCATCAGTGTGTATTTTCCATACATCTATTTGTTTGCGAAGGCTGTATTTGTGTGCAGAAATGAAGGGAGAGCTGAATATTAGCGGAATGTGTGCCGTGAGATACTGTACGTGCTGCTCTTTGCTGATAATGAAGCAATTACGCTAAGGAAACATTACTGTTTGTTATGCAAGTAAATACAGTATGGCTCAGAGTGTGCACAGATTGAACGTTGCAGGAGTGTGTTCAAACGAGCGGGATTGTATATAGCGCACAGATTTAGACCATGCGGTAATGAAATGTTAGCAAACGGGGAGAAGTGCCACTGGATGCTTTTATAGACATCGGCCCAATTTAGGCCTCATTAAATGTGTTACAGCGGCAGAGCGTGAGCTCGGTTTGTAAGGGGCTTTTTGATATGTAATTACCCAGAAATGACTGGATTTTGTTGCGCTGTGATCATGTAACTACTTTTATGACCTCCATTCTTCAACAGGTTTCTGTCTGATGTTCAACAAAGTTTGCCGTCAGCTGTTATCAAAATACTTTCGTGACATCAAGCTTTCACTTTTACTAGTGCTTAGAATCTGGAGAGTCACAACACCATCTCTTCTTCAATTCCTTGTTCATCTTAATGCCTTGTTCCACTAAAGGTTTATCACCTGGGGGAAACAATGAACACAAAACCATGCAATGATTAAAGCACTGTATTTGTCAGTACAATGTTATTGCTAGTGATGTAGGAACGGAAGTGATTTTTGTCACTGTCAATAAAACCATGCAAAATGGCCAGAAATCAGCTCTGAAATTAAACTGAAT
This sequence comes from Paraplagusia blochii, assembly GCA_016785265.1. Classification (NCBI taxonomy): domain Eukaryota; kingdom Metazoa; phylum Chordata; class Actinopteri; order Pleuronectiformes; family Cynoglossidae; genus Paraplagusia; species Paraplagusia blochii. Next base: position 32,945 of record JAFBJS010002611.1, on the reverse strand, counting down.
TATGAGGCTTTTTTGTTGTTATTATATTTGTCCAGATTAATATAGATTAAGTGGAAGCAGACTTTTAAATGGACAAGAAATTAAAGAAAGAGTGGTCTAATATTTTTTCCATGACTGTATCTATGTATCCATCCATCCGTACATCCATCCACCTATCCATTCATCCTACCAAAATAATAAGAATGTCTTTCTTGGCAACTCCAAACTCGTTTTTTAACCTTCAAGTGGTCCTCAACCCTTTTAACTTCTTCTCCAAACTGCCCCACATGATCTTTCCCAGTGATTGATTCATGATTGATCTAAATATTTCAAATCTAGGATTATTCTATGTTTGCGTTTGCTACTCAACGATCAAGGTAAGAATCCTGTACCCTTTACCTGCCATGGTTAACCCTCAGTCCTTATTCAAGTGCATCCATCCATCCACCTTTCTCCACTTAAGCTGGCATGTCATGTGGACGGAAGTCTCCATGAACATCACCCAAATAACTCTGCACAGTAGCATTCCCTCATGCACCTTCCTGCAGGTAGTGAGCTCTCTGAAAGGAGCCAACCACTTCAACTAGGATTTGATCTTGTCCAGGAGGTGAACCCTGGAGTTTTACATGAATGACCGAGACATTGACTCGAGGCCAGAGCTTCACCACAGATTCAGGGGCTTTTGTTTATTTGTCAGTGAGATTGCAATTTGATGCTGATTATATCAAACATCGGGGGTAAAACCCAGAGGTCATACCTGAGGCAGCAGAACTAGACAGAGCAGCATTCTAGAAACCCCTTCAGGCCATTGAAGCTACAATTACCCACAGTCCTCTGTCATCTCCTTCTGCCAACATTGGAAATCATAGAGGTGGTGTGAACAAGCATGTCGCACAAGGTGAACACAAACACATGTGCATCTGTGGTGTTTGTGTGCGTCTTGCTCCTCCGATTCTTCATTAAGACAGAACTTGGAGGGGAAAAAAAAAATAAATAAAGAGAGGGAGAGGGAGAGAGAGAGAACGCTCCACGCTGAGAGTGTGGGGGAGGAATTCTGAGTACGTCTCCAAATGCTAATGAGAGGAGCCTGCTTCAACAGACAGCTTTGTCTTTGTGGGCAATCATCACAGTGTGTTTGTGTGTGTGTGTGTGTGTGCATGCTTTTTTTTTTTTCTAGAGGTAAGGCCATATCTAAGCACAGTTATTTTTACATGTCATTAGTAGCGCAGTGCAGCCCCATCACCCTGACAACTACATCCCTTCTGCTTATCACCATAACAACTAATCTACTGTAAATAGTGCTGTCCCTCTGCTGGCCTCGGAGTCTTTGTTTTTCCTCTTAACGCTATCACTCTTCATTTTTCCTCTCTCCATCTTTGGGTTTTCGCGTTTTATTTCTACACCCCTTGTTGCCTCGGCACCACCCTCATCCCTCAGTGCTGCCATTTCCCCGGTTCCCCCCCGTCTCGTTGTTCTGTTTCGGAGTTCATTTTTCTGTGCCATTACAGATGTGGGTGGTTCTGGTGACTGCACAGTAACCTTTTCTACTTCTTCACATTGTCAAGTGCCTGAACTCACACGGCGATCAATAAAATAAGGGAGCTGTATAAGTTGGCCAGCACAATTCCAGATCCCGTATTGATTTTCCCTTGCTTTTAAGTAAAAGGAGCATTTGAAGAAAAAAATTTCATTGCACATATGCTACCATACCTTCTCAGGCAGGCTCATATTTGCCGTAGGTACGTGAAGGTAAAAAACGGTATGTAGCTGTAAGATCAAGCGAGTTTGGTGCCTTTGTGTTTGACCTAAATGTGTTATTGACAGTGAGCCCGGCCTGACAACTTGATTGGTCTACTGCGCTCCAGGATTAACTTGCCAGCCTGGCAGGCTTTTACAATCAAAGATCAAGCCAATGGTCTGTTTGGCTGAGTAGCCGTGGGATTGACTTTATAGCCTGATGTGCTAATGCAGAGTTATCCCAAGGTTGAGCGGCATAGCAAGGACGCACACGCTGTTCTGTGGTCCGAGCAAGATCTTCCATCTCCGGGAGAAGGTGACGACTTTTCTTTGTGGAAAAAAGGTTTGTCCTAAAACAAAGGAAAATTGTCTCCGAGACGTCATTTTTCATTGCGGTGATTTTCTACGGCACCATTGTTTCATTTTTCCTGACTCTTTCCCTTTTTAATCGCTCGTTTCAAATCAGTAATCATTGTGTTTTCTCTCCTCCCCCCCTCTTTCTTCTCCAACTCAATCCTCTCCTCAGCACTTGAGAGGTCACCTTTGCCCCGTTTCCTGTCTTGTTTTCTGTTCACGTTGTCCTTGTCCATCTACTTTTCATTCACTTTTTATCCAAATCTCAAGGGAAGTCGTTCTGGAGCCCTTTTTACGTAAGTCTGGAACGCATCGTGAGTGGTTTAGGGTCAGAGAAAACCAAATTTCATAGCAATATTGGACATAAAAAATATAGTGTGGCATGTTGATTTGATTGAGCAACAACAAATGTTCTGCCAGCATTGAGGGGAGTTGGGTCAACACCGTTAAGTATTAGTGTGAAATTCTTTCCATGCTCAACAAGATGCACTGTAATCCTATAGAATATGGCGTGGTTATTGCAAAATGACAAACCAACTCTGTGGAAAAAGTGAGGTGACGCCTTCGGTTGAGGCTTGGCTTTCAGGGATCGCTAATCTGTTACATATGGAACGGATTCGAGACAATGTCTTTCTCAGCTCTGCATCAATCCATAAGATCTGGCAACCACTCCTCGTTATGATTGTCAGGGATAATCTAACAATAATGCTTCACCTTCTGTCAATGTTACCTTAAAGTTACTGACTCATACCAGATTAGTACAGTTTGTATAGGAACTATTTATTTTAAACTATTGATTTCTGTTCTTCTTCTTAAAAATCTACCATGCGTATGATTTTCAGTAAACAGTCTTCCTGTGAGCAGTGAGCCTACAGGAAGTTTATTCTACGTATATAAATAAAATACTAAAAAAACTGTAATATTCTGAAGGTTAATTCAACACCCAATAGAGAAACGTCAGCATCTTTTGCATCAAGTTGGCTTTAAACTGCAGCAAACAATTCTTGTCTTTAAAGTTATTTTTCTCATTTATTCAGTTAATAAAATAACCTTTAGTTAAAGTATGGCATGTATATGTCATGTAGGACAGTAAACTAATAATATACATTGATTAGCAATACAAACACCTTAAATTGCGGTTGGACAATATTGTTTAGCTGCTATTCTGATTGAAACTGACAAAAATAAAATTGTTTGTAGGCTTTTATTTTTTACATGTTCCTGAAAAATTTACCTGTAAATTATCGCACCTGCCATCTAAAGAAGACTAAGTTTGTTGTCCGAACAATTTCATTTAAACATTTTAAACTATATATTTTTCTCCAGTGGGAAGAACTAAGATGAAACCTACTCGGCCCGACTGGGTATTGGCCCTTTCACGGACAACCCTGTCAGGGAAAACCCGATTAACATCTCTACGGATAAAGGCCCAGGATTGTTCCCTTGAGATTGACTGGCACCCAGAGAGCCTGAGGAAACAAACAAGAAAGAAACAGACACTTGAATGGTGCTTAGAGCCAACATCACTTGAATGGTTATTCTTCTCGGGTCTCACTTTAAGGCACCTCTTGCCACACATCTCGAATCCCCATAATGTCCCTTTTTCCAACCTGGTTCCCATACACATGCTTCGGTGACTCGCGGCATGTGATGTTGTAGCACATGACGTCGGGACTTCTGAAGCTAATCAAATGCCCGTTGCGCTCTCCCTCTTGGTCTTTTCCGCCGTCTCTCTCTTTTCTTGCCTTCATTAAGAGGTTGTTTTAAGCTGCCCAGCTTAACGCTATTTACATTTTCATTATTCCACTGTTACCGGGAAGAAATGGCATAAAATCCAGCAGTGTTGGAGACATTAGACAAGCCTCATTCTCACAGCAAATGGATTTACATAAATAAGGAGGTTGATACGTGGAAACGTAGAGGAGGGGGAGGAGGAGAAGGCAAACAGGAGCAACAAAAGATGAAGGCCGTGCAGGGGATAGGGATGGAGAACCTTTAAAATAGATCAAGAGGACCAGTTGTGATGAAGCAAAGGCATCTGTGTGTGTGTGTGTGTGTGTGTGAGAGATCGTAAATGGGTTCTACCGCAGTATAAAGTGGGCTCTGAGGGACTGACAGAGGTCCTCTGATCCACTGTGTGTAATCAATACTGCGCTACGTTCCCTCATTACTGGAACAGCCCTCGTTGTGTTTACCATACAATATAGACTAGTCCATGTGTATTTGTCAACCAATCTATGTAAGTGTATAATAAGGAGTACTTTGTTTGGCCTGGTTTTTACCTGTTAACATTCTCTGTTATGATACTCAATATATTCAGTGTTACTTTAGCGAGATTAAGGTTAAGCGGCCAGTCACAAATATATATATATATATATATATATATATATATATATATATATGTATAAGAGACAGCACATGTACATATATACATGTAACATTATTATATAGTATACATGTAAAACATATACACACACAAACAAATATATATATAAAGTATATGTAAAGTATATATATTATATACAGTATATATGTATATATATTAAACACATGAATACCATACAAAGTAGTTCTAGTTCGTTATGTTTTGCACAGAATGGTCTTGCCATCCTTAATCTCTTGCGTTACTTGGGCAGCAGTCTCCACGACTAGCACCCAAATCACACTCCCTGTTTTGATTACGTATAAAAGATTTTTTTTTTTTGGTTTTTCATTTTACACAGCTAAATTGAACAAAGAACAAAAAAGTAAACCAGGCATCAGAAGTCAGGTGAAATAGGCTAGCATAAGGTCAGGTGATACCTAATTTGCCATCCAATTCACACTGCTCCTTATAGCCTTCCTTTGGGTGGTGAACCCACTTGAAGTTATGTTGGTTGGAGGGGTGCTATACTCAGAGAACCTCAGTGGCAACCTGGCATGTGGTGGTTTCAAACCTGAAGCCTTGCAGAGCCAAGTCTGTTTCTATATTGCTAGACCACAACTGCCGCTGTTATCAGTCAAGTTTTTAAGAAAGAATGATTTATGTATGGAAAAAAAAAATGTCGCAATAATCCTGTGCATACTTAGTGCCGAGCAATTTCATGTTGAAATATCTTTCTCACGGCGCCATCAGATTCTGGTTTGCTAGCGTTGGAACAGTTTGGCACGTGATCTTTCTAGACCAATGGAGTAGCTAATTGATGACAACAGTCCAGCAACATGGCTGACTCCATGGTTTTACGCATTATTGCTACGGTGGAAATCTCCCTGTAGTCTTCCGCAGTGGAGCAGATGGATTCTCAACATTGTAGTCTATACATATGCTGCAATAAAAGTCTGAGAAACTAACGCTTTCTACACTCAAAGTCAAGTGAATATGTTTTTAATTTTGGATGTAGGAATTCTCAGATCATATATATATATATATATGTATATAAATATATCTATACATATATTTATATTTGAACTGAATTCAGCACTTGTGGTTAAAGAAAATGCTTTAAAAATTGCGGATTTTGAGATTTTGTTTCTGTGCAGATAAAAGAACACACCCACACACATATATATATATATATATATATATATATATATATATATTCAGGTTATGTTTATGTTTATTCAGTTTATGCTTTTTTTTTTTTTGGTTGATGTCACAGATCTGGTTATTGTGTTTGTGCATATAAAATAATCGCATGTTATATTCTCAATTTTATTTCTGAGCGGAAGGTAAACAATAGAACAAGCATGTTTATATATTTTGATTACGGTATTTCTGTGCATATGTTTGTATGAGTGACAAAGACAAAGGCAGTTTTTGTTCCAGTGGCCGCATTTCCTTCAGAATGCTAATGATAGATTAGCCTCAGAGGCTTCCTCAAGCCTCACCGGTTTTCCCTGTGGAAAATCTCAGCCAATCATGAACAACATTTCTCCCTTTCAACCCTCTAAGTGCACATTCCCAACCACTCTGACCCTGAGACTTTTCTCTTCAAACTGTGGGGATAAAGATAGAACAATGACAGTAAAGAACCCCTTTTCTTTCCTCTGTGTTCTTTCCGTTTACACAGCCACGGGAATTTTCTAGTTGAAACCTTTTGAATCTCGTATTCATGGGTCTTGTTTGTGGGCTGAATACCTCATCCATGATGGGCCTGGACCTCCCCCAGTGGTCTGGAGAGAATGGAGGGCAACGGCGGAAGAAAAAAAAAAAAAAAAAGACTCAGAATTCAGAGTCAAAAACAAGAAGGGAACTTACACTGTACCTTTTAAAGTCAGTTGACCATGCAGGAGGTCCTAGAATCCATTTAGATATTGGAAAAAAAAATAGACTCTGTTCTTTTATCTGCAAAATATACAGTATATATATATATATATATATATACGTACATACACACATATATATACACATATATTTATTTTGTGTTAGTATCGCACATTTGTTAGTATTGCTGACAAATATTGTTAGTATAAAGACACCATATTACACCTATATGTGTCATGTGTCTATATATGTATTTGCTCTATACGTATATATTAGAGATATTATCACATCATGTGATATATTTTACTATAAGACTATATTAGTATATTCTGTATTGTGCTTAACAATTGTTATCAGTTTTTCCTTTGATGATGAAAAGCTAATGCAATGACAGGGTATGCCATAACTTAATGTGAACCAGCTCTATACAGTAGAAAGTCACTAGATGGCAGCATTGCAGCTTAATTAATTAATTTAATACACATCCGGTGGTTAAGATAAATGAATGAATAATACCAGGCCTATATGGATATTGTCAGTTATCGGATTTAGACATTATGTGTTTGGACAGTATTGACATATCAAATACGACGGAAAAATTAACATCCAGACACAAACCGTTGTCTTGGGCAAATTAGTCAATTTAGGACAAATCCTTTTTTTTGCACGCCTGCTGAAAAATAACCAACTTTTACTAACTTGATAAAAATAACTATTAACTAAAGACAGTGTAGACGGCGTAGAATTTAATAAGCTTGTTTCATTTGCACGGTGCTGTTCAGGACCACTGCATTAAAGCTCCGTCTCCTAACCCTCCGTACTAATGTACCTGTGTGGGCTTCCTTGTACCTTCTTCCAGCCTAACTGCTTATTTAAGGATCCCTGTTCCTTTCACTTCATTGCTCTGATTCCATTTCTTTCTTCTAAGGCCTCATTACTTTCTCCCCCACCAGCACCGTCACCTCCTCACTCCTTACACTGACAGATAACAGGCCGCTGTGAGACGTGTGTGAGCTCTTTTTGTGCATAATGACGAATCCATGCGCAGCTGCACACAAGACATTAAGAAGCTCGTTGTCCAAAGTTTAGGCAGGCGGTATTTTTTAGCTGAGCCTTGGTTCTGTCTGGCATAAAAAAAACGAATGTGCGCGAGTCCAGACTGTCCCTTCTTCTTTAGTTTGACAAAACAGCTATTGAAGGACAACACGAATGATATTAAAAACTCCAAATGAGACTCAAGTTTTATTTTCATATTCATTTTTATCTGTCCTCAGTGCTTGGGAGTAAATTAGTGGGACGTCATTGACAGTTAAAACTCAGGGACCGTCTCTTTAATGGACACTTCTGCTGTTCTCTTACCAAAGGTAAATGGCCTGGGCACACAGATCCAGGACGGTCCTTTGTGTGAACAACCACTGAGTACACACGCCTCGCATCTACTTTCTAAACCCTCCACTGTTTGAGGACGGAGGTCCAGGGTCATCGTATGTACATACTGCAGGATCGAGCCCGGAGTTTGTGTTGATGCAGGGATTTTCTGAATGTGTCTCTTTTCTCTGGTCACATTTTATGAAGCAGAAGAATGTTGTTTCTTTATTTAGCTTCCATACTTGGAATTGTCCAGCTTCCTTTTTTTTTTTTCAAACCAGATTAATTGTCCTGCACCGACTATGAATTCGGCCCGTCCCTTCAAGTAAATCATGAATTGATCTGAAGACTCATCTATCACCTGGGACATTTGCCTGCTGTTGTCATCCATCATACGGCCTCAGCGAGCTCTTCTGACGCACTCAGAAAATCTGTTACGATTAGAGGAGATGCTTTTGTCAATCCCATCCAGACCTCATGATTACTGCGCACATGAGAGAGAGGGAGCGAGTGGAGAAAATGGAGTGTGAAAGGGTGAAGGACGGCACTTAAAGGGCCCTCATGGTCCTGATCATGGAGCTGGACCTCTTCAGTTCCTTCCCTTCGTCGTACGCATTTGGTTCCAGGAAAATTATTGAAAATAAAAAAAAAAGCCAAAAGTTGTTTTTCACATGTTTTTATATCATTTGAATTCAGTGCATAAAAATAAGTGAATTCTAATCTACTCTCCATTGACAGTAATACTCTTGTTTTACTCTGGACTGTTTCCTCCTCTGATGGATGGTTGTTGCTTTTCAGACACTTTCAAAGCAAACAATGCTCGCTCTCAGGCTTAAGTACACTTGCTGCTGAACAAAGAACGGGAATTTCCTATTTGGCAAACACTGCAAGAGACTGTAATGACTGTTGTGCCTGCCATTTGTTATACGCAGCTTAAATAAGCAACTGTGTATTCCCACTGGACAGTCCTGACCTTCTCTTTTTCAATTGATCCCTATTTTCGTCTCTTATTCGGTCCACACGTTCTGCTCCGTGCTCCCTCACGAAAGCCAATTCAGGCGGTGGCGTAGGACAAAACTCATTCGTTCATTGTTTTTTTTTTTTTTTTCTTTTTAACACGTCTAGTTTAGTCTCTGACCGGTACGTACTACGTCTTAATAACGAAAACACAATATCACCTGCCAATTAGCATCACAATGTTCCTAGCCAATGGCATGAGACTTAATATCTCCATTCTTAGCTGTGAATAAAGCTGTAAAGATGAATGTCTCCATTTGCTTATTGACTAAATAAGCAAACAATGGGTTACGCAGTATTTCCGTGCGTTTACAACAATGGGTTGCTGTAAGTGGTCATTCTGGAGCTTCTGGTTCCCTTAGTTTTACAAGGGATGCATCCAAGGGATACACAAGGGATGAATAAACTTTAAACACCCGAACGCCCATCATGCATTAGTGTCGGCTTCGTTAAATATTAAATTAGTCTTCGTCTGACAAGCTGACTGACTACGAGGGACTGTAGACCGATCAATACTGTTGAGGAAAATGACTTCAGCAGTACAACATTTTTTTTCCAGCCATCTTCAGGACAAATAGATTCAATAAATTAAACGCGTCAGCAGTGATGGCCCAGTGGTTAATGAAGCAGACTTGGGTCTGCGGGGCTTCAGGTTCTAAACCTCAAGCCATCGTGACCCACGTAACAACTTGTGGAAGGATCACAGTATGGTGCAATGTGATTTGGGTGACGCCGGCTGGAAGCAGAAAAGGATGAATGGATGTATGAATGAATGAATGAATGAATGAATGAATGGATGAATGGATGAATGAATGTATGTATGTATGTATGTATGAATGAATGAATGAATGAATGAATGAATGAATGAATGAATGGATGGATGAATGATTACTCGTGACTGATCACCTTCGTCCACTTATCCATTACTGGGTCACAGGGTCAGCAGTCTTTACGATCACCACCCAACTTTGTTCTTGGACGCAGTTTAGTGACGTCACAGACGGACCCTTGTGGGGACACTGCCGTGTGATTGGCTGCAAACGAGTGAAACTTCTGATTGGCTGGTGACGGAGCGACGTAGCAAATTTACGCTCGCGAACCTGGTCGGCGTAAGACGGGTCTCAAAAATACAAATTAGCGCGCGCGTATTTTCACAAATTAAAAGCACGATTTGCATGCGCGTGCCACAATTCACAAACGTTTTTGGAAGAATTCGCAAACGTATTTTGACGTGCGAAGCGTTGTTTGTGTGCGGATCCGTGTTTACGCGTGTGTTCTTTTCGAGACTATTCTGGCTCCATACACCACTCCACCCAACATAAGATCTTGCCCAGGGAGTACACCCTTCAATTCTACATCAATGACGAAGACATTGACTCTGTGAGAAGTTCTTCAATTATTGGCGATTGACAGCCTTAGCAATTATCTGTCATTGCTGCGGAAGTGTTCAGTTCCTCAATTGGTTCCTTTGTTGTTGGCACCACCCACAGGAAAGATTGGGCAGGCCTGGTATGGTGCAGTGTAATTTGGGTGGCCCCACAATCCCATGACAGATACGCCAATGAGTATGTCCCAAACTTCCATTCCAGTACCTTTCTCCACCACAAGGGGGCAAGGTCCAGTATCTGTCATTCAAACAGCAAATCGAAAGGGCTAAAACACTGTCAAAAGGCATCAACGTGGGAAAACGTCTGCCGTTTCTTCACATCCTTATCGCCATCACATGACTTTTTTCAAACTGTCGCACTGACAACTCAGTTACATCATTGTTTCACTTTTCTGTCAGCGCAGGCGTTTTTCTTCTTTCCTGCTTATCTCCTGTCTTTTTCAGCACCTTTTATCGTCGCTGCCTTTCTCCTCTCTGTGATGTTCACTTCAGCATCCTGTCCTCCCACAACCAGCCTCCTCAGTCCGGGTCTGTGATCCCTGGTGCATCATTGGGGTCTCTGAGCAAAAGCGCAGCTGTTTCTGACTCAGGCAGATCTGGAACCTGGCCTTGATCCAAGTTCGCCTGCAGCTGGATTAGCACGGCAGCCATTAGCACCTGAACTCCTGTAATGTGACAATATGACAAGGATTATGCCATCGGAGGGAAAAGTATAGCAGTGGCTGAAAGGGAAAGAAGTGAGAAGAGGGGAAAAAAATGCAAAATTGTGAAGCAGGCAGTGTGTGTTTATGTGTGTGTGTGTGTGTGTGTGTGTGCAGGCTGAGCTGAGAAAACAAGATGCTATGAGGGAGAGAGTTTCCAGAAGTTGCAGACTGGACAGAAAACTAAGAGATGGTGTTGGAGATGAAATGAGATTATGTATAACAGAGAGAAGCCCTGCCCTAATGGAAGAAAACAATTTATTTTTGTACACATGTCAGATGAAAAGACGACAAAGTCACGGTCGCCTGCTGATCTAAATTTTAAATCTCTTTCCGCCACAGCAGCCGCTGCAATGCACATAAAACAGGCAGTGAATCCTATCATTGCTTTATATGAAGGATATGGTGTTTTTTAAGGTAGCGGCAAATGATGCCCTGCTATTTTTTTTTTTTTTTCATGGAAGTCATAAACATGAAGTGATATAAAACCTAATGGTGGAAGATTGTAATTTAATAACATACATTAACTGACTAACAAACACATTAGGATTTCAAATCCAGTAGTTAAAGGCACATTTACAGCTTTTTAAAAAGATTTACATGGATTTGTTTTTTGTTTTTTTTTCTTAATGATCTCTTTTTCAATGAATTATTTACATTTTTTGTTCCTGTCAAAACATTTCTTGTTTTTCTAGTTTGACAAGTAACTTAAATTCCCAAAAATACTAATTCTATCACAAAAAGTGTATAGAAAATGTCAAATTAACTATTAGCTATTAGCTAACTATTACCTATTAGCATAAAATTGCAGTCTTTCTCTGGCAAAGCCGATGACAAAACTTGTAAACACTTTCTCAGACTCCAAATAAAAGTCTCACATATTAGCATGATTTAAAGGGTGAAAACCTTGTGAATACCAATGAGAACATTAGGTTTTTTATCAAGATTATGACTACAGAAACTGAAAACAAAATAAAAAGTTAAAATGTTCTTAATATTGGCTAAAGTATATTCTATTTAATGTACATTCAAGAAGAAAAGTGAACCCTGGTGGGCAGAGATAGGGAATGACCAGTTTAAGGAGGCAGTCAGACTCAGGCTGCTCCCTCTTCAACTGCACGTCCACCGAAGGCAAGTGATTTCTGCTGACCCCGCTGACACTACTAGTCTCCAGTTGCTGTGGTAACCAAATCCACTGTTAACTTTCCTGTCCTGGGTTAAGTGGTTCGGATGGACTCTGGACTTCAAATGGCCCATGAAGCCCGAGCACTTAACTTAGTGTGTGATTAGAAAGAGGATTCCGCTTCCCAAAATACCTCCTGCAGGAGGAAAGAGAGATGAGGGGCCTATTCATTTCAGGGCAGACTTGCAATTTCTTCTGGCGAAGACCAGATTCTAAGTAGACTTGGGAAAGAACATTAACTTTGGATTTTTTTTTTGTTACCATGAAATGTGTTTCCAGGTCATTTGAGGTAACTGCCTGTGCGAGCAGTGTCTGTGAAATGCTGTTGTGAAGCGATCTGATCATGTTGTCTGATGTGGATTCCATCTGGGTCATTGTAATCTGAGGTTTAGTTAGGGTGAACAAATATTTACTTGTCTGGTGACGGCGGTAAGGATCTGATATTCCCCACTCACACAAAGCCTCTTAAGAAGAGTAAGAACAGCTTAATGGCAAACACCAATCTATGATATTTTCTGGAATATCAATATTAAAATATTGATACGACTAAAATATTAAAATGATTATTTTTGCAGCCGACAGCCACTAGAGGCTGGTGCAACAAACTCCGCAGCAACATTCATTTTCTATCTTCATTATGCAATTTCTAGGCTGAAAAGACTTATACTCCGCAAAATATGAAGAATTTTGGATAAAATATTTATGTAAAATGATCATTGACCAACCCTTGCACTCACCCTTTCTTGTCATCACCCCTACAGATAGGCACATCTTCGGCTTGTCCCTTTTCTCAAGGGTCAATTTCCAACAGTATCCTGTAGTTAAACAGCACTGTTAGCGGCCGTCGTTAACCCAGGCCCCGACAGATCCGGTATTTCTTGGTTGTCTCGCATCGTCGATTTGGCCAAAGTTTTGCACCAGATGCCTTTCATGACGCAACCCTCACCTTTTATCCATGTTTGGCCCCCTAGTGGTTGGTTTATGCTGAACCGATATGTGTATATTTTTTTTTAGAACTCTAATAGTCCCTATGAAGTATCTTTCGCGAAATTATGCCTCTGCATTTAACCCATCACGGTAGTGTGTGGGGACCAGCGGTAACTCGGTGGTAGGGGGATTTGAACTGGGGGCCTTGCAGATCTGAGTCCGCTTTCTTAACCACCAGGCCAGCAACTGCCTTTACATTTACTGAATTTCAAGGGTTTCCTGAGAAAAACTCAGGTTTTTTTTTTCTTTTTTTTTTCTCGTAAAGATACTGTCTGGACTCACAGTGGAGTTATTTGTGTTGTTGTTGTCGATTGAGCAGAAGACGGTGATACTTCAGTTTAACACACTCTTACCACTGCACTTTGTCGAGCCCTGATCGAGTGGCTCGAACTTTCTATGAACTGGTATGTGGCATCTCTCCGATAGAACACATTCTTTCCCAATAGACGCTACACCTGAACCTGCAACAAACGACTTCGCTGCAAGTTTTATATTCACAGACTCGAGTTTTCTCCTCTTTTTTGTAATTTGATGCGTCTTGCACCGCAGTGTCGCCACTCTATGTAGGAGACACGGGGAGAGAAGGGGAGAGGGGTGGAGCAGAGTCAAACAGAGACACGGAGAAGAGAAAAGACGAAGAGAAAAGACTAGGAATAATGTATAGTGGCGGTTGGGGGCCATGCCAGTTGTCACAATATAGTCTTATTCCATTATAAATTATATTTAATATATGTATATGTATATATTTATACAATGTTTGTCAATATATGGTATCTATCATTATATTGAGGTGTAGTCAGGTTTCAGGTGCCTTCCAAACCAAGTGATGGTCCAGGAGTGGTGTCCTAGTGGTTAAGGACTTGGGTTCGCACAGCTTCTGGTTCTAAACCGCCGGCTTCCAGGTTGCCAGGCTGAGGTTGATCTGATCATAACACCTTTCAGACCCCCCAACACTTCCAGTGGGCTCACCACCCACAGGAAAGATCATAGTATGGAGCAGTATGATTTGGGTGGCAGTCGTGGAGACTACTGCCCCAGCGACTGGTAACGAATAGGTGGATGAATAAATATGGAAATACAGTGGATCGATCACCTTCGTTTTTACATTGACTCCAATGAGAAAACTTGTTTTCTGTTTTACCTTCCAGTGGCCTTCACTTATGAATTAAGTACAAAAATCGATTTTGCACTGTAACGTGACAACTCAATTTATTGCCCAGATCTGGTTGAGCCAGATCGTTGCATATTTTAGCGATGCAATGTATTAATACTAATAGAGTTGGGTGAAACCCTGACTCTAATCTAAGGGGCCAACAGGAAAGTTCTTATTTTTAATTTAGCAAGAAATGTGCTCAGCCACGATGTCTTTCAGAAGACTTTGAAAACAGACTTCCTTTGAGTGTAAAGAATAATAGTGGAGAAAATCAGGACAGATCACCTTCAGGACTGAGGGGTGGTAGAAAAGGTCAGAACATCCGTCATAAGCATCGACTTCACCTTTTCCTGAGGTGACTGTAGATGGAGTCACCAAATTAGAGTGTTGAACTCCACCAATGGATTGGACTGGGCTGAACATTTGTCACAGGAACAAATTATTTGGACCGCGAACCTGTAAACTCCAACAAACTGCCAAGATAACAGGTGAGACATTTAAGAAGCCCTAGTCCCCAAGGGTCTTAATGGGACGATTGTCCTGCTTATGGTACAGAACCAATGAGAAGGGAGGGAACAAACTTAGTCCTGCGAGATTATACCAAATATTCACTTAAGATGCATTCATTCATCTTCCATTATCAGGTCTGAGGGGCAGCAGTCTCCATGACTGCCACCCAAATCACACTACCGTGTGCCTTTGAGTTATGTTGGTCGGGCAGTGCTATGCTCAGAGCACATCAGTGGCAACCTGGATTGTGACCTGAAGGGGAGTCCTTGAAAAGCAGATCAGGTTCACTCAGCGGCAATTAATGGAACTAATGGGCAATCATTCGGCACATAACTCGCCCTGTCTCTTATACACATCTAGATGTGTATAAGAGACAGAGGTGAAGGAGTCGGTGGGGGGGTGGTGGATAGAGACGAGAGCGCACCGGGGATGGAGGAATGACACACGGAGAGAGGGAGAGAGACCGAGCGCGTCCACAGTGTCCGGCAGCGTCTTCTCTCTCCCGGGGGACGCAACACCTGGATTGAGGAAGCCAAAGTGCAGTTTAAGGAAGCAGTCGGTAATAACCGGCCGTGGAGCTGATATTTGAGGCAGGTATGGTATATTCTGTCTAAAGACCTGTTTTGGATTATTGAAAAAAACACACAGACAGAGACAAAAAAAAAGATCCGTGACTGCCCACCTCTGCTGCGGCCGCGGTGACAGGAGGAACACGGTGCGCTCCACCGGCGGAAGGTACTCTCGGTTATTTGCCTGTCCCCGTTTCGGTCTTATTTCTAATGGTATGATTATCTCATCAAGCGGTCAGCGGTCGAGGTGTAACTCTGGAGTTCCCTAAAGTCCTCGGATCGCAGCGGCAGCGGCGCGCAAAGATGACCCTTTGGCACTGGCTCCTCCTGCGCGTTTTGGCATCGGTGCGCGGAGCGGCAACTCTTGGCTCCGGTGGCAGTAGCCTTGCTGATTGAGGGAGGGAGGCAGTGAAAGAGAAAGAGAGGGCGAGAGACAGAGAGAAAGGGGGAGGCGGGCAGACAAGACACCTCCTCCTCCTCCACCTCCTCCTCCTTCTCGACCAACAAGAAGAGGTCCAATGTTTCCCAGTTCCCCACAGTGTTGAGGCTACTTCTCGTTGACTCCCACGATGAAAGAGGGAGGACCTGGCGCGCCGCGTGTTTTGTGCGGTAGGTATTCGAGTTCAAGTGCGCGCGTTGTGTGAGGAACACCTATAGAAGGACGCGTCCTCAGGCTTTGTCTGTCCCGGAACTCCTCCTGACCTTAATATTGATCTGTCCCCATGATCGCAATGTCCTATCAATCAATTATCAACCCTTCCTTATCAATCAACACATCCCCATCAGGGAATCTCAACTTCCTCCCTTTGCCAATAACAATACCAGTAATTTACTTGCATCCCAGAAGGAAATTGTCTTATTTTAACCCAGTCTCTACTACTATTTATTAATAAATATCAATTTAAAATGGTTCCTAGGCCTCGAAAGTGATCGCTAAACACCTCTAAAGCATTGATGCAAATCGTACCATATGATCAGAGCAGGGGCAGCATGCTGCATCTTTGTTGTTTAGATCATTTAAATATGTTGTGAGGCAACAGTACCCTCTGTTGGCACAGACCGCAAACCTGGTGTCGTCAACATATAACAAGAGTGAAAAAGGGGGGAATGCAGCCTATTCAGAAATTCAGGGAGTCCTTGAAAAGCAGATCAGGTTCACTCAGCGGCAATTAATGGAACTAATGGGCAATCATTCGGCACATAACTCACCGGGATCGTTTAGATCACTGTATGCAGAGGTAACAGGCTGCAACTCAAGGTTCTCCCTCTTTTTTTTCCCCACCCCTTCTTGCTGAACTCTCCCTCCTCGGGATCCTGTCAACACCTGGGATGTGTTCTTAAATAGAAAAAAATAAAATAAAATTTATAATAAGGTCACTTAAAGTTGACACTGTTTCCTTGTGTGCAGCTGTACAGATGCGTTGCACAGTCCGGCATTAATAAATCATGGTGGGCAATTTTAAGAGCATTAGAAGTTTGATTGCTTCGGGCCAGGCCTGGGGGACTTTCAGGACAGTAATTATTTATATAAATGAAATGTCATCTCAGTTCTGACTCAAGTAGACATAACCTCAGCAGAGTCCACATGGAAGCGCTACAGTACAACAGCTATCTTTCACGGGGAGGCCGCGCGTGTTGTCAAGCATATTGCTTTGACTGGAGCATAAATTTGGTATGCGCTATTACATGAAATGTCTTCAGCTTTTTCTTCCTCGCATCAGGCCAAGAGAGCAACAGCGGCGTTGGACACATTGGATGCCGAAGAGAAAAAAAAAAAAATCTCTCTCTCTCTCTTGCCATCCCTTCTGGCTGCAAACAGCTCCTTGATCCTTACCCATGGGTTTCTCAATAATACATCAATGTCTCCATTATAGCTTGTTTCTTCTGGCTCTGGGCAAAAGCAGTTTAAGCTGGGTTGTGCGGGGCAAACACAGCACAAATACCCTGCTTATGGACACAGGAAAGGTTTTAAGTCCCAAGTGTTGCCTCTGAGGAGACATGCAACTTGTGTACTAAGTGCCAGCATTGGATGCAAGATACCAGATCACACTGGAGGGCATTGCTGAGGCTAACGCTTTGTTCAAGTTACAGAAGACATTGCGTTGGCATCTTACGTCTTCTCCCCAAAATGACCCAGGGTTTAATGGGATTTCAAACACTTTATAATTTATGTTAAAACGCAAGAATTCGCCTTTGGGAATAGGGTTCAGATCTGGCACGTCAGTGGACCGCTCTGTGCAACTCAACTGGGTTTGATTCTAGGTCACAACCTCTGTCGCATCGTGTTTTTTTTTTTGTTTTTTTTTCATTTTCCATGTCCCTCTTCCATCGGTTTATTCTCCAAAGGGAACAAAAATAACATCGGGATCTCGGAATAGGCGGACATGTATGTAGCAAAAAAAAAGGGAATACAATACAAGTTTGAAGAGTTGAAAGGGAATTCGGTGTACTCCGGGGTTAAGTGTACAAACTGATCAAGGCAGCAATGTTTGATGTGTTTAACCGTAGTGTGACAGGACTGACATAAACAATGGAAGGTCCACTCTGGGACGCCTCGTGGTAATGTGAATATTGCTGAGGGAATTGCTTATAGTTGGTGCTTCATTATGCAATGTTTAATATTAATAAAGAAAGTACAAGTATATATTATTCATAAGCTGATTTACTGTGGCCTGCATGCGTGTGTGTGTGGACTGGAAAGACAGATTGAGATGCTCCCTTGCTATGGGCAATACAACCAGACATAGAGCCTTTTACTTTTTCCTCGTCCCGACGATTTCTGAAGGAAATAAAATCCAAGCTTGGATGAATATATCACATATCCGGACACTATATTTTATTTAAAAGAGGCAAGGAGAGGACAAAGGGGTTCTACACAAA
>JAFBJS010002611.1:0-14807 GCA_016785265.1 Paraplagusia blochii | reverse complement strand
GAGAGTACTGAGGTTTGTAAAATACGTTTCTTTATGGCCTTGTGATTTTGTAACTGCGTTGTTGCTAATAATGGCAACTTTATGGCAACCTGCAAATTATAGTTAAAGAAGTGTCTAAAGATGACAATAAATAAATAAATGTTATGTATTGTTTGTTTACGAATATTATGCTTTTTTGCATAATGTCCTAATGTGGACTGATGTGGTCACTCGTTGTATACTGCTTCATACCAGTTGACTATGAGTCTACTAGACATTTTCTGGTATTTCCACGATACATATTTTCATCTTTAATTGCAATATGCGGTTTACTCTCCCTGAAATGTTCTGGGGACTTTTTTTTATAAAATAAAAGCATTCGATTTTTGCAAAATAACACTTAGAAAAATAAGTTGAGACCCGCGTTAAAAAAAAAATAAATCTTGCATTTTCCACCTGTACAGCAACTCGAAGTGTTCTTTTGAATATTATACCAGGTCCAATGCATTGTTTTGATAATTTCAGGAATTTATCGGAATATTTGTTTGTGTAGTAAAACTGACATATGTGTGTATATAAGCTTTAATGCGGTTACTTTTTCTGTCAACTCCACACCTTCCGATAAACCACGAGGTATTACTGCGTAGCACAGCCTCAAAATACCGAACCGTCGTAAAGAGCGTACATGCGGTTATTTGTCTCCCTCTAGCGGTTATATACAATCAAAACATGTGAGCGCCTGTAAAAGCAAAACATAAATTATATAACAGCATTTGTACAGTGTAACCTTTTTAATGATTGAACTGATAGTAAAGAGAAGTCAATCGATTTGAGTATATGTATGTAGTTTATTATCAACCCGAGCGCCCTCATTTTGCGTAATTACGTCAGTCGACAGTCAGTGACGTTTTTTCATGATGGCGGTGTCCTTGTTACAATGGGTTCCACTGTCGGTTACTTGTTAACTACGTTATCGTGAATAAGTGAGAGTTACCATTCAACCGTGTGTTTTCTGTGCTTTGCCCCGACGGACACATGTTAAAGGTAAGAGTTTAACCTCACTTTAACACATATTTCCAGCGCAGTGCGTCCCGTGTGTCAACAGCTCAAACATAGCAACTCTGCTAACACATATTAGCGGCCGGTAAACTGTTAATTTGGTGAAATAGTAAACTTACATTATATTTTTAGCACGTCTTAAT
The DNA here is from genome assembly GCA_016785265.1 of Paraplagusia blochii. NCBI lineage: Eukaryota > Metazoa > Chordata > Actinopteri > Pleuronectiformes > Cynoglossidae > Paraplagusia > Paraplagusia blochii. The sequence continues at coordinate 13,626 of JAFBJS010002611.1, read as the reverse complement.
TACTTTGTTACGCATTCGTGTTATTTGGTGAATATTTAGAGGACTACAAATGCGTGCAGGTGTTTGTTGTATTCACAGAAACTATCTTCAGCTACCGTTAGCACTCAGCATGTTGCTACTATGAGTAACTATGGTTTTGCGTCATCAAGCAATCACTTCTGTTATTTTCACATGGTTTGTGCAGAGCAATGGGTGTATATTTGTTAAAACGTGTGGTGCACATTTATATCGATCTTAAACAGGGAGTAGATAAAAGTAACGACGTCGTAAGGCTGTCTGCTTGATTTAGAAGAAGCGTAAACCTTAAAGGATGTAGTAAATGTAGAATTTAAGAACAATTTAAAGAATCAAAACGTTGCCTTTATTTTTTTAAACCAGGACAGCACGAAGAAAGTTGTTTTTATTGACACATTTATTGTGTTTGTTACGCATTCAGTAAGGAATTATTCTTCTTATACAACATTTTCCATCTCCCCCTGTCCTCTGGATCCTTAACTCTATCTCCAACTACCTCCATGTCCTCTCTCACTGTATTCATAAATCTCCTATTTGGCCTTCCTCTAAGTCTCCTACCAATGTATCCACTGTCCCTCCTCTGAACATGTCCAAACCATCACAATCTGTCTTCTCTAGCTTTTTCCCCAAACCTTCCTGTCTGTTTTGTCCCTCCAATGTCCTCATTCCAGATCTCTCCTAACGAGAATCTCAGTATATTTAACTCTGATTTTGTATTGATAGCAAAACCCACACAGAAGCTCACAAATAATAAACTTTCTTCCTAGAAAGTCAAACCTGAATTTATCCATTCTAACATGTTGTGGTCCTTAACGATTGTAAAGTAGTTAAAAGTTCAAGGAACAAAATCTAAGGCATATCTTGTCTTGTGTTCCTCAGCAAAGTTCAGCTGGTCCATCTTCTGCCGCTTCTCCTCAACAAATGAAGGACACCAAGGAGACCTCCTTGATGATGGGCCAGTCTGTTCTGGACCACATCAAGCCATGCTGGTACTGGGACAAGAAGGATTTGGCTCACACACCATCTCAGTCCGAGGGTCTGGACCCTGCGACAGAGGCCAGATATCGTCGAGAAGGAGCCCGCTTCATATTTGATGTGGGGACAAGGCTTGGCCTGTATCCTTGATTAATTGTTATATTTTCTATTTTGCAGGTGGAATCTTAAAGAGTTTGCTGAAAATCTTTATTGTCTGCCTATAAATGTGTATCTAAATGTTCTACCCAGTGTCCTTGACTCTCATCAGACACTATGATACACTGGCCACTGGAATCATTTATTTCCACCGCTTCTACATGTTTCACTCCTTCAAGCAGTTCCCCAGATATGTAAGGAGATTTTTATTTATTTTTTTTTTTACCTCACTGCTCAGTGAAGCTGAATGTGAAGGACTTTAATATTGTCGTTTGTGTCTCCAAGGTGACGGGCGCTTGCTGTCTGTTCCTGGCTGGAAAAGTGGAAGAGACGCCGAAGAAGTGTAAAGACATCATTAAAACAGCTCGCAGTTTATTGAACGATGTGCAGTTTGCACAGTTTGGTGATGACCCTAAGGTAAACCTGCCGCTTCCTTCACAAACACCATTAAAGAGACACTTCATGAATTCCAAGGGTCTATAAAGACACTTAGACAAAAATACTTTTTAATTCAGTGTATGGCTACATGAATGTTTATGTGAATTGAAAGGGAAAAGAGTGGAATGGTGAAGTTACAGCTGAGGTGGAGAAGGTGCAGGAGTTTAGATACTGACGATCAGCAGTTCAGAGCAGTGGAGATTGTGGAAGAGAGGAGAAGAGTAGAGGACAGACAGGATGGAACAACTGGAGAAAAGAGTCAGGAGTGATCTGTGATACAAGAGAGTCAGCTAAGGTGAGGGACAAGGTTTATAGGACAGTTGTGAGACCAGCCATGATGGAAAAGAGACTCTAGCAAAAGGCAGAAGACAGGAGACAGTTAAAGATGCTGAGGTTCTCTTAAGGAGAGACAAGGATGGACAGGATCAGGAAAGGTGATTAAATGGACAACACAGACAGGAGGGTTTGGAGAAAAAGCTAAAGCAGACAGATTGAGATGGTTTGGAAATGTTCAGAGGAGGGACAGTGGATACATTGGTAGAAGAATGATCTTAGAGATGGAGAAGACAAAGAGGAGATTGATGGATGCAGTGAGGGAGGACATGGAGGTACAGTGGTTGGAGTCGGTAGATGGAGACAGCAGGGGGATGGAAGGAAAACAATTAAGCAACATAAACAAAGCTTACATTTTATTTTGTGAAAAAGTTTCTCTTGGCTCAAGATCATCTGCAAGAGACACATAATCGTAATTTTTTTTTTTGTGTTACGTTCTACAGGAGGAGGTGATGGTGCTGGAGCGAATTTTACTCCAGACAATCAAGTTTGACCTGCAGGTGGAGCACCCCTACATGTTCCTTTTGCGCTATGTGAAGCAGCTCAAAGGTGAGCTAGTTCTTCTATGAAATCAGATTCACACAGTCGTGTCTATATGTGGTTACTTTCAAATATAGACAATTTTTAATTTCTATTCATGATTATAGGTGATAAAAGCAAGGTGTGCAAGGTGCTGCAAATGGCGTGGACATTTGTCAACGACAGGTGAGCTGTAGTACTGTCTCTTGTATTTTGTATTGTTTTCCTTACCTTCCAGTTAAATCACTTTAATGTCTCTGTGTCCTCTCCAGCCTGTGCACCATGCTGTCTCTACAGTGGGAGCCCGAGATCATCGCAGTAGCTGTCATGTACTTGGCCGGACGCCTCTGTAAATTTGACATCCAGGAGTGGACCGCGAAGCAGTCGTCACGCCGCTGGTGGGAGCAGTTCGTCCAGGATGTTCCAGTCGAGCTGCTGGAAGGTGATCCTCCAGAATCTCTTTATTATTTGTCCATATTTGTTTTGTATCAACTGAGACATTTTTTTTTTGTTTTTTTTTTCTTAGAAATTTGCCATCAGATCCTCGACCTCTACTCTCAGGGCAACAAGCCCATCCCTCAGCAAATACAGGAGAAGGATCGACCTCCCATTCCTACGCTTCCAGCTCCTCCAATTCCACAGGGGCCGCCGCCAGTGACCAACCCTCCTCCGCCACCACCGAAGAAGACGTCTCCACAGAGTAGCAGCCCCGCACGGCCACTCAAACGACCACATGTAATTACACTTGTTGGTTGAAAAGTCATGAGAAAATCAGTGTCCAATTCAGCTTTAAGCCTTTCTACTCTATACATTAGAGTTAAAAATGACCGTTTTTTTTTTTTGTTTTGTTTTGTTTTTTACAGTCATCCCCTAAAGATGAACCTAAACCTCCAGGTATTAATCATTTCCTCACTTTATACAAACTATCTACAAGAGCAGAGTTTGAGAAATAAGGTTTATACGATTTTAAAAAGTCCACCAAATCTACAAATGTCAAAAGATATTCACCATTTTGCTTCGTCCCACTTTTTCAGAACAAGTTGGGGCAAAGATTCCGACCCTGGAGAGCCCACTGCCGCCTCTGCCTACAACGCAGCCCCCCCCAGGTGACGTCTTATCTTTCACCCGCAGTTTTAATATGCAGGAGAGATAGATTAATTTACATTTAGATTAAGTTAAAAGATTAAATCTTTATCCTCTCTTGGTTCTGTTGTCTTGTTTGCATGCATCAATAACCGGGCTAATAATGAGCGGCGAGCTCCACCCCCCCCTCCATGCCTGCTGAAGTCACACTAAAATGCACACAGCTAGGAATTAGTCTGGACACTTGCCAACGACAACGGTTTTTTAAAAACTGGTTTTGATAGAAGTGTGGACGTTAACAGCCTTCTCCTGTTAGTGAATCGACAAGAATACATATATTTGGACCAGGGCTCTCAAACTTGTGGCCCGTGGAACGATATTTTGCCCCCACCTTGATGTGAAAGTTGAATTTATTTTCTCGATTTGTTCTCCATATTTTATGGTCAAACCTATAGTTCTCAAAACCCTGATCCACGGCCTCCTTCTAGTTCAGTGTTGTATTACACAGAATCTATGGGAAATTTATATTTTTATTATTATTTTTTTTGTATTGATTGAACGCGGCCCTTCAGTGAAATGATACTGTGGGTGGCCCTCAACTTATTTGAGTTTGAGACCCCTGATTTGGACCATAGGGCGCATTAAATGACGTGAAAAAGCCAGATAAGTCTAAGAACTTTATTCAACTCAGTTTAAACAAAAAAAACAATACGCTCAATTTTTCAGTTCACTCCCCTTTTACAAAGCCATCAAATTTGTCAGTGTCTGAGTTTAACAGTTGGGCGACTTTGGAGTCAAGCATGCTCAGTTCCATCTCACCATTATCTACACCAGTCTCATTGCTGTTACTTAGCTGTTCATTGATGATTCTGGCCTAAAAATAAAGAAAATCTCCTTAACATTTTGGGGTCCTTATACACCCACCATGTTTTACTTTATGCTGTCAAAACTCTGCAAGGCTCCTGACTGCAGTAACAGCAATGCTTTGACATTTCTGAGCACCACTAGAGGTCAGTAAACACAACAGGAATCCACATGTAAGGCACATTGATGAGTAATGTGGACATTTTTGTTTTTTTGCTCTAGCAAATCCGGTTCTTTGAGGTTAAATCCTTATCCTTTTCTTGTTTTGTCCACTGTCAGAGCGAAAAGCTCCAGTTCCAGCTCCTCCGGCCGAAGCAGAACCTGTGAGTGAGGTTGCTCCGCCACCGCCCCACGCTCCACCACCACACCAACCGCCTCCCCTGCCGCACCGCCCTCCCCCGCCTCCACCCTCCAACTACATCATGTCCACCACCAGCTCCTACATGTCCGGCGAGGGCTACCAGAACCTGCAGTCGATGATGAAAACGGAGGCTCCCACTTACCCCCCGATTCCTCCCAGCTACGCTCCACCCATCCCACCGTACCACCCCCATGTCTACCCGCCACCTACCGCCCCTCCTCCGGGGCCCCCTCCTCCATCTACGTACCCGCCGCCTAGCCTCCCTCCCACCTACCCACCTCCAGGTTACAACAGCTACCCTCCGCCGCCTCCACGCATGCCACCGGGCCACGTTCCTCCTCCAGGAATGGGCCTCCCGCCAACAGGGTACCCTCCTCCTCCTGTCCCTCCAGGGCAGGCACAGGTGCCTTTGCCTCCTCCACCTGGTATGCCCTTGAATCGCGGCGGTTGGATGAGATGAGATGAGCGGGCCGTAAAAGACTAGTTGCGAAGGAGCAGCACCTTCTCCCACCTAACCCTCCAGGGTGGTTTGTTATTCTGGTACAAACACTGACCTGGAACTATTGAGCCTCTGTGACAAAATCTGATTTAGTTTTTTTTTTTTTTTTCTTCCTCTTTTGTTTGGGGAAAAAAAAGCTCATCGGGTTTGTGACATAACAGAAAAAAAGATTCAGGCAGTGTTGTTATGAGAATAAGAAGTGTTCGAAAAGTTCCGTAGTGAATCATTGCACAAGTCAAGTTCTTATGTGCGCAATGGCGAGTCATGTTAGTCAGGAAATGTACTTGAAATTGGATTAATCGGGATTTTTTTTAATTTTTATCTTCACTCTTTGAAAGACGACAAGCAAGCCTTTTTTACGTTAGTAGATTGAAACACATTGCATTGTGACAACATGTAGTCTACATCAATCCTGACACTGAGAAGACAAAACAAAAAAAAGACATCAAGCTGCAGGTTTTCTCTGGGGTCAAAGATCATGGCATGACGTTCTGTGTGATAATGAATGTCGAATGGACAGTTTTCTTGAAAAACTCCACCGAGATCATGTTGACCAGACTTTCTCACAAACATGGAATTTTTTTTCTTCAACACATCATTTTCCACACTGTATTTTCAGTTAAAGAAATTAGTGTTTATATCTACAATTATTCATGTAGACATGTTGATGACATGTTAAGATTGATCAGATTTATTTTTTATTTTTTGCACCTGTGCCTTAGTCAGGCCTCTGCTATATTCTCCCTATGCGAGGATTTGTAATTATGTCCAGAACAAAACAATAAACACTTCACAATGTTGCCATAGGACTAACTGTGTACACTTTTTGTCTAACATATGTTAGTGTTGGTTTCACTGATTTTGTAGAACAATTAACATAGCAGCATTTTTTTTAGTCATAATCTTGCATTTTTTTCAAGATGGCCAGATTGGGCCAGAAAAACACACTTCCTCTGGATCAAGAATAAATCACGAATACCATTGGTCTTACTAGTTTGGCTCAGTGGTAGTGACACAGGCTTTAGAGTCCTGAATATTGCTAGGAGAATGATCCTAGAGATGGAGCAACCAGGCAGGAGACAAAGATTGATGGATGCAGGAAATTACATATATTAAAATACATTACAGATCGTATACATAGTTTGACACTTAGACATTGCTGGTCTTATGGTGTAATTAGACAAAGGACGTCAAGTCTAATTTAAATCAATCCTTGTGGCTCAGTGGCGGCAAAACCAACCAGACGACTATGTCGAATTTGTCCTTTTAATTTAAACGTTCACAAAAATAAGGTATTTTATTTTCTGCAGAATGTCGCCGTCTAGTGGCCAGCACAAACAACTGCGAGCCAATCTTCAGTAAGCTTCAGACGCACCCTTCACAATGCAAAGTAAGTAATTTAGCTCTATCTTTGGGTACACGGGTATTAAACGATGACGTTTTAGATTCACATTCTATAAACACTACCAACATATGTGGAGTATCCACCATAAATGTTTGCCATCAAAATAATCTCTTATTACTTTATAAATGGCTCGTTTTTCTTCATTCGAAAGGCCTCTATTTTCTTCATTTTCTTTGAGCGCAGGGACACTTTTTTGATGAATACTTATCTGGTTGTGCGGTCGGTTGTTAGGTTGAGCTACGCCAATAAAAAGTTCCGGCCTAAAGATTTGCCCTCTAGTGGCTCAAACATGCAACAGCACACGTTTCTGCCAACACGACCATGGGTATATAAACGTTTCTTTTATTAAAGGGAGAGTGTTTGACGTGAGTTTGTTGATGGGTGAATTTGCACATTCGAGCCAGCAGAGGGCGAATCGTGCTGGAAGCCGATTCGCTGTATCTCGAGGTTGTCTCCCTCTGCTGACTAAAAGGAGCAATTGCGTCCACGGACGTTTGGTGGGAATAGGATGATGAATGCAGTTGTATGTTGTATGGGTCAGTATTTTTCTAGAAAAAATAGACATTTTAATCCAAATGTAAAGCCAACAACAGGTCATACTTTGAATAAAATAACTTTATTATCCCGATTATTTATCTCTTATATTGAAATCAGCCATCAGCCTTAATCACATTCTGGACTAAGCTATAGATGAAGGTTGGATTTGTCACTAAAGTTACAGAACATTTGCAAATGTAAAAATGTTATGTGTGAGTAATGTGAAGTATAAAAAGACTGGGTCTGACTGTGTTACTCAGGCTGAACTCCAACGTCTGTTCACGGGCGCGATCCCACTACTGAGCGGCACGGGGGCTTTGACCTGCTCCGTTGCCGACCTGGGCCGGTGCACCCCTCCTTAGACGACCTGGATCTCCCGAGCTCCCACGGGAGAACCATATCGATACCGAACTTAGTGTGGACACCCGCTCGACACAGTCCACTGCAGCTCAGAGCTCCTGAGCTCAAACCATCCTCCAGTCTCAGCCTCCCAGTAGCTTGGATTATAGGAGCGAGCCACTGCTCCCGGCGGGAAACACCCGTTCTCACACAGACTATCAACTATGTTGTGACGTCACGGACAATGGACATTGGAACTTCATGTTATAAAGTCAATGTAAAATCTAATCTTCTCCCTCCAGGGCCATGACATGGACACCAGTATGTCAGACTGTGATCACGGACGCCACCATCTTTGCTGTGATGTCACAGAACACCTCTTCACCCGTGCTGACTGTCGATCCCTGTGGGTACCGAACATTTAAGGTAATCATCGGGTCTTGGTCGCTGCTGACAATTACAGATACTGCGCTTGCACACCACAAATGTCGTGTCCGAAAAGAATAGTGTAACGCAACCGTGAATTTCTGGGGGGGGGGGTGTTTGAATAAAGTGAATATTAGTTAGTGGAAATAATATAATCTTATATGTATATATAACATATATAACATATATCCACAAATTATTTTGCGTATTTAATTTATTTACGTCATTTCCTGTCTGTTGTCTGCGCATGCGTTGCAAAAGCTTATAAATAACACCGGAAACGCACGCTCTTTCTTTTGAAACAACCGAAAGGTAAGGTGTGTTTGTGCGTTGGTGTCTCCAGGCCAAAATGTACCTGTTAAAAAGACGTTTCCTTAGAATAAAATTTCTTGAAAAACTAATAGAAACTTAATTCTAACCGTTAAACCGTTTGTGGTCAGTAGTTTCCCGAGGGATACTCCTGAGGGATTTATAAAGTCTATCTAGTTTGTCAGGTTTTTGGCTTTAAGTTAGCCCACTAGTTAATCAACTAGCTAGCCTTCAGTTTTGTGGCTCATCCGTGAAAAAATAATCTAAACGTTTAAAAACACAGTACTACACAAATTCGATCAAGAAAAGGTCTGAAAAAAGAACTTGGGTTTTCTATAAATAAATTCTTTATTTGTGTTATGGAAAGAAGCATGTGTAGCTCTGATCAATAGCAATATACTTTAAAACTTTTTTCTGTAGACACAAAATAAATAAGGGTAATTGTAATAAAAAACAACAAAGGCACATGTTTTTCCAAATTAATGATTTTAGTGGTTCATAGCTACCCACTAGTTTATGGGACACCGAGTTGAAGTTAAGCAATAACTTTATTTTCTTCTCTTTTGTAGGAACTGCAGATCCAGCAAGAGTTGCTCCATGGTACCATTTTCAGCCTGACAGGAACATCTTTGAAGCCCACAACTGGTAAGAAACAAGTTGCTGTGTGAACAGTAGACTTGTTTATTCCACCATTGGAAACATGTTTTTCACAGTAATTATTTCCCCCAGGATGTTTCTATATGCATTTATGTACATGCACTTCAGAAATAAAAATCATTTTTTCATCTCAATGTTTGTTCTTTGTCTTGACTTCATTCTGTCTCTACATTTTCCTTTAAAAAAAATTGGTCTGACTTAGTGTACAGACTCATGGGTTTATGCTTAAAATGGCCAAAAAGGGTGTAAAAATCGCCCTATCTCGAAACCTTAGTTCCCCATTTTTTAAAAAAAAATTTGGACTTAGAAAAAAAAATTTTTTTGAAAATTACTTATACTTTAAAAAAAAAAAAACTTTATTTGCACATGAATAATTGGGACTTAAAATGAAAAAAGAGAAAATAACTTGTACTTGGAAACATTTTATTGAGCCACATAGGAAATTGTCAGCAACCTCAAAAGAAACAGTATTTTTCACATGGAAATAAGCATGGACAATGGTTCAAGTAAAGGTTTCCACTGCTCACTAATGGAAGTCTAAGGAGAGAGGAGCTTCAACCAAATGTTAGAGGAAAAGACACAACATGGTTTAGTTCTTAACAGTTTATTGGTTTCTCTTGTTCACAACAATCACAAAAATGTTAAATTGAACACAGGCTACTAAATAATCTGAACAACAACCTGTCCAAGTTGGAGTTTCCTCTGGTGATGTAGAGGACTTGGTCCACCTCCTCAATCCTGAAATCAAGACAGAAACAAGGTTTGTCTGGATTTTAAATACAGTCCAGGCCTAACATTGCATGTTTCCTATCAAAGTATAAAACTACTCACCAAGTTTACTGTGACTCCACAAAGCAGCACATGGACCACACTGAGACAATAAGGTAAGACTACATGGTAAAATAAGCAGAAAACTGAAGAAGCTGACCTTCTAGGCTCTCCAGGAGACAGACCATCATGGACACCAGAGAAGAGGCCAAGGTAGCCTCTCAGGTCATCAGACCAGGTCCACACCAACTGGAAGAGAGAAATCTCACAGGTTTTCAAATAAAAATTACTTTGGACCTATTGTGTCATTTATTAGAAAAATTATAACAACCACTTAATTAATAATCACAATATTGTAACAGAAGAGTCAGTCAAAGTGTCTCAACACTACCTTAAAGACTGAAGTGTGGTCTCCATGACTAAAACATGTCAAACACTGGGACATGTTTAAACTTTAAAATTCTTCTGACGCCATCATCATCCACCAGGCCTCCTACAAGAAAGAGGATTCTGTGAAGGAGACATTTTGGGAAAAAAAAAAAAAAAAAACTGTTGGCCATGACAAGTAACCTGAAAGAAAACACACTGTAAAGAAATAAATGACATCACCCTGAAATAAAGAAATCAAGCCACAATACATTTTACAAACCTCAAGACGTTTGTCCTTAGTTTTAAGACAAACCCACCGTCTTGGCCACAGGCGCTAAACACAAGCCACCATGTTAATCGTGCGACAAAAACAAACATTTTAACCACATGTTACCGGACGTTTGTTTGAAAAATAAGAGCAAACATTTACTGGGCGATTTAAACACGACCTGGTACAAACTAGAAGGTTAATTATTTTGCTTATCTAAGACGATGGAGTACAGATGATATTAGAAATGAATTAAAATATTAGATCAACAACACTGAAAAGGAATCCAACTAACTTCAGCCTGGAAACAAACATACTCACCCAACAGAGGATGAAGCAAACTGTGTCTGCCAAAGGAAAGAACGATTGTCCCCGTGGTATTTATAGTCTCCCGCTATACGCATGCGTGAGGACTGACGTTTGACAGAAGCTGTCAAACGCTTATTCTGTCCACAGGGCTTTATTTTCTTCATCTTCCACCACAGTTAGGCGGAGGGACACTTTTTGTCTTGTGTGGTAGTGCGGTCGGTTGTTAGGTTGAGCTCCGCCAAAAAAAAAGGTCCGGCACAACGATTTGCCCTCTAGTGGCTCAAACATGCAACAACACACGTTTCTGCAAACACGACCATGTGTATATAAACGATTCTTCATGCAATTAGACCAGTGATTCTTAATTATTTTCTGTTACGTCACCCCAACCCACCAGCAACTATAAATAATAGCATTTGTCTATAAATAGTTATAGGTACACCTCTGCATACGACTATAACGAAGTTGTTCTTTTCAACGTTCACAAAAATAAGGTATTTTATTCTCTGCAGAATTAGTGTACGTCATTTCCTGTCTTTGCGCATGCGTTGAAAGAGCTTATAAATATCACCGGAAACACTCGCTCTTTCTTTGGAATCAACGAAAAGGTAGTTTGGGTGGTAAGTTTGTGTCTCCAGGCCAAATTGTAGCTGTTAAAAAGACGTTTCTTAGAATAACACTTCTTGAAAAACTGATAGCAACTTAACTCTAAGTCTAAACTATACATGTAATCAGTCGTATGCTTTATTAAACGGTTTGTGTATTGTGTCAGCTTTTTGGCGGAAACTTAAGCCTACTAGTTAACCAACTAGCTAGCATTTAGTTTTGAGGCTCATCTGTGAAAAATATCCACGTTTGAAAGACTGAAAGGTAAGTATTATGTTGCTTTTTTTTTTTCAAATTAGATCCTGATACATGTATAAGTCTAATCAATACCAATATATTCTCTTTTTTAGATTAAAAAAAATAAGGGTAATTTTAATAAAAGCTTTATTGATTTCAAGAATAAAAAAAATCAATGGCAGATTTTTCTTGCAAATTAACTTAATGTTAAATTAATTATTATAGTGGTTATTAGCTGTCTACTCAGTTTATGGGACACTGAGTAGAACTTATTTGAAGATCAGCAATAACTTTTTTTTTCTGCTCTTTTGTAGTAAGAACTGCTCCATGGTACCATCTTCATCCTGACAGGAACATCTCTGAAGCCCGCAACTGGTAAGTAACAAGTTGGTGTGTGAGCAGTAGTCATGTGTATTCCACAATTGGTAACATGTTTTTCCACAGTAATTATTTCCCCCAGGATGTTTCTATATGCATTTATTTACATGCACTTCACAAATAAAAACCATTTTTTCATCTCAATGTTCTTTGTCTTCACTTCATTCAGTTTCTACATTTTCCTTTAAAATTGTTTTGACTTAGTATACAGACTCATGGGTTCATGCTTCAAATGGTCAAAAAGGGGTGTAAAAATCACCCTCTTGAAACCTTAGTTCCCCATTTATAAAAAAAAAAAAAAATGAAAATTACTTATACTTAAAAAAAAATTTGATTCGCATGAAAAATCAGGAATCAGGAAAATTTTATTGAGCCACATGGGAAATTGTTGTTAACATTAAAAGAAACAGTATTTTTCATAGGGAAATAAAGGCATGGACAATGGTCCAAGTAAAGGTGTCCACTGCTTACTAATGGAAGTCTGAGGAGAGAGGAGCTTCAACCAAATGTTAGAGAAAAAATACAAAATGGTTTAGTTCTTAACTGTTTATTGGTTACTCTTAACACAGGCTACTAAATAACCTGACCAACAACCTGTTGGAGTCCCTTCTTGTGACGTGGAGGTCCCCTTAATCATGGAATCAGACAGAAACAGGGTTTGTCTGGACTTCAAATACAGTACAGGCCTAACATTGCATGTTTCCTATCAAAGTATCAAACCACTTACCAAGTTTACTGTGACTCCACAAAGCAGCACATGGACCACACTGAGACAATAAGGTAACAAGACTAAACGGTAAAATAAGCAGGAAGCTGAAGAAGCTGACCTTCTGGGCTTTGGGTTCTCCAGGAGACAGACCATCGTAGACACCAGAGAAGAAGCCAAGGAAGCCTCTCAGGTCATCAGACCATGTCCACATCAACTGGAAGAGAGACATCTCGTATGTTTTCAAATGAAAATTACTTTGGACCTATTCTGTCATTCATTAGAGAAACTATAACAACCACTCATGTAAATTTACCCATGTGGGACAAATAAAGGACTTTCTATTCTATAATTAATAATCACAATATTTTCAACAGAAGAGTCAGTCGAAGTGTCTTAACATTACCTTAAAGACTGAAGTGTGGTCTCCATAACTAAAACATGTCAAATACTGGGACATGTTTACTCTAAAGTAAAAGATTCTTCTCTGACGCCATCGTCATCCATCAGGCCTCCTACAAGGAAGAGGATTCTGTGAAGGGGACATTTTGGGGAAAAGTCTGTTGGACATGAAAAGTAACCTGAAAGAAAACATACTGTGGATAAATCAAACCACAATAAAATCTACAAACCTCAAGACGTTTATCCTTAGTTTTATGACAAATCCACCGTCTGGGACTCTAAACACAAGCCACCATGTTAAACGTGCGACAAAAACAAACATTTTAATCACGTGAGTTTAACAGGTGTTTGTTAAATAAGACAAACATGTACTGTGATTTATTCTCGACCTGGTACAAACTAGAGGGGAACACTTGTAAGGGTTCTTAGGATATTTTATTTATCTAAGACGATGGACTACGGATGACGTTAGAAATTAATTAAAAGATTAGATCACAAGACAATGTCACACTGAGGTTTACCGACATAAAGACTACCGGCCAAAACAACCCATTTATATTGTGCATATTCACCTTCATTCTTACCTTTTAATTCCTCAAACATCAGCATGACAGTTCAGCGACCACTGACCATAAACTGACTGATCGTCACAAAGAAGGCTTAGTTA
>JAFBJS010002610.1:22562-39859 GCA_016785265.1 Paraplagusia blochii | reverse complement strand
GGGGCGCAGTAAGTGGGGACGGTGCCATGCTCAGAGGACCTCAGTGACTGTCTCTTATACACATCTAGATGTGTATAAGAGACAGCATCCTTTGAGATGTGACAGTAGTTGGTAGTCAGTCCTCCCCATATAGTCTGATGGTCCACCCACTCTCTCCATTCAGTCAGTGAACGTCACAGGAAGTCAACCTCATCAGGTCAGTGTAGGCTACCACGTGGAACCAAGGGACATTTAACTACAGCATTAATTACTTCCCCCCAAAAAAAACTCTTAACCGGTCCATTGGGCGACCAATTGTCCAAGTCAACAAAAAGACCTGATCCATATACTTTTAAGAGTTATTTTGAGGTCCAGCTCATTATAAAGGTTGTCTCCACTAATGTTTTGTTGTCGCGTTGACTTTGGATATTTCTGTAACATTTGGAGAAGGTTGTAAAGATGATCTAAACCTTAATTTCTCTCCTCAATAAAGTCCAATCTAATCCAAAGGCTATATTTCAGTTTATTTTGCCATCATCTACTCTAGTGAGTGTCTTACTGTTGTTCCCCACTCCCTCTCTCCCCCACTCTCTCTCTCCGTGTCCCTCTCTCTCCCTGTTTTCCATCTTGATCGCCCACTTATCATCACTACAGTCACCTCAGCTCACAGCAGCTCACTTCAGGCGACCATAAAAAAATACGACACACACAAAAAAAAAGCCAGCGGGGAGCGAGGACGGAGGAGGAGGACGAGGAGGTGACCGCCAAAAGTGAGAGGACCGTGGACCATGATCGGCTCGGACGGACGAGATCGTTCACAGAAGACCAGGGAGGGAGGAATCAGACGCATCTGCCTGGAATTCGGAGCATTTTCCCAAGAAAAACCCGCAACGTTACTCCGAGACCAGTGCACCAATGAGAAGACAGGGATAACGTGCGTGGGACTTCACCGTGATGGACCAACTTACTGTTGACTTTTGACCGTCTGCAGATCTGATCCGTTTCTTCTTTGAAGCATCTTCTGTGAGAAGGAGGAGAGGGGGGACTGGGAGGGAGCTGCAGCCCGGGTGAAACAGGACGGAGACCTCCATCTCCACCACCGTCTCCTCCTCCTCCTCCTCACTTATATAAACGTTTGCGTGCCGTTAGTTCTCTAATTCTCGGTCGACCACCTCCTTTCTTCTATCCCCTCCTCCCCCTCTCCTGGACAGACTCTCCCTCTCTCTCTCTCTCTCTCTCTTCCCCTCTCTCCCTCTCTCTCTCACACACACAAACTCTCGCACAGACGCGCCTCTTTTACGCACACATCCTCACAGGCACACCTGGCACGCACCTCGACTGACGCGCGCGCACACGCAGCCAACATGCGTACATGATCTTACAGACAATCCTCACTCTCCCCGGAATCTGATGACTCCCCGGCTGGAAGGTGGACGTGAATCGGAACCGGCTGGAGCATCAGCAGCATCATCGCCACCACCATCACCGTCGTCCTCGGCGCTGTCATCCCCACCAACCTCCCCCTCTCCTCCAACCTCACCGCCACCACCACCACCACCATCACCATGTCCTCGTCGTCACGAAAGATCTCATCAGAGTCCTTCAGTAGCTCCGTGGGCTCCGACTGCGGGCTCGAAAGCCCCGGGGGAGAAGCGGGGGACGGCGCCCTGGAACCGGCGGAGGAGAGCCGCGGCTGCCCTTTCGCCAGCTTGACGTCCTCCCACAGAGGGGTGCTCTGGAACGGCCGCAGCCTCGCCGAGAGGACGCTGTGCCCGGCGGGTGAGGAGCATCAGCGGCATCAGCAGCAGCTGCATCAGCAGCAACAGCAGCATCAGCAGCAGCATGGACCAAGTGCTGGTCCCCATAAGAGGGCCACCAGGAGGAGACGGGTGAACTTGGACTCACTGGGAGAGAGTCTGAAGAGACTGACATCACCCTCGGTAAGGCCTGCAGCTCATCTGAAGGATATAGATAATCAACCAGATCCTTGTCTACAAGAATAATAAATACATTCTCCATAAAATGCATACATATCCAGGTTATGAAATATATATATAACACAGTCATATAATCAATCTTGTAGATGCTTCCCCTGAAGAAACCTATGTCTATGTCCAGTTGCCCTCAAAGTGAACATTTTTGGATCAGAATGAATGAGAGCCTACCCAGATTATATTAGATGTGTGTATTTTTTATTCCCATCAGTAACTGCTGATCACTTTCCATGGTTGTTAAGGTGAACTGGTTACATCCTCACCAGGGTAGAGTGGGGTAGAAATCTTGTAGTCATTACCATAGCAGGTGAAATTATATCCACAAAAAGAAACAAACAATTTAACGAAGGAAAGGAAGGAAAGCAAACTCCTTGTCATTGTGATCCACACCACGGCACACAACAAAAAGTGACCTCTGTATTTAACCCAACACCAAAGTGAACAGTGGTCAGCTTTGAGCGGCCGGGGAGCAGTAAGTGGGGACGGTGCCATGCTCAGAGGACCTCAGTGATAACCTGGCAGCTGGTGGTTTCGAACCCAAGTCCGGTTCCTAAACCACTGGGCCAACGCTGCCTGAGAGAGATGTGATAAACACAGTGTGTTGTTGTGGCAGAAACGTACCGTACAGCAGATGCCCGTGCATTGGCCTGTGTTTGTCTGACCAGGGGTTTGTCCATCCTGACGTCTCTGTCTCACTTCTGCACAGGCAGCCAAACAAGCACAACAGTGATAGATGACATAAGGTTTAGGAAATCCTGCCGTGGTATTGTTGGATTTGATTGCATCTCCCGTATCGTGGCCCTTCAGCTGCTGCGTGGCTGCTCTTCACAGCAAGGACTGATGTTTGGAACGGAGACAAGCCCAGACTTTTAAGTGTGTTGTAATCATTATGAAACAGCCTCAAGTGACACTGAGTGAGATGACAATTTTCAGTGAGTGCAAGACAAGATTTAAAAACCCATTTCTGCTGGTTTATAATTTACAGTATAGAAAAAAAACTTAGCTATAGGGAGTCATAGTTTAGAAATGTTGGGCTTATGCCTTACAATGAGAAGGTTTCAGGTTTGATCCCCAGTGATAAATGGTGTTTTTTGGTTTCTGTTTGTTTCCAATAAAATACCAATAACAAAAATTAGATAATTTGGTGAAAAGAAATTTAAAAACTCTTCCTGTGTGCTTAATATTCCAATGCAGTATTCATGAATACTTTTGCAGGTCCGGTTCATACTCTAAAAAGTGAAAGCTGAAGAGCGTAGGGAGAGTCAGTGAGAGGCTGGAGGACTGAAGCCAACACTTGAAGACCCATTTTTAACACACTCTGCTTCGTTCCCTTTGTATGTGGTCACTGTGGTGAACCACGAGTGTTTTTGTCTGCATGAAAGCAGATCTTTGTTCACCTCTGTCTGCAATTAACGGCGTCAGCTGAGCCTTGAAATGCAAATCTAAATATTTAAGGGTCATTGCAGTGATAGGCCTTTTGTCAGGGGAGGCTCAGAGAGGGTAGATGTCCAATAAGGGTGGCGTCTCCGTTAAATAATAGTAACAATCTTAATTGCTTCTATAAATAGGACGATGCAGAAGAGACGGGGTTGACTCGTGTTCTCAAACTGTGGCTTTTTGCAGTGGAAGTGTCTGTTGTTGACTGCAATCAACCATGACACGGGGAACAGAGCATGTCCTCTGTTGTTGTCTTCACCCAGACCACACTGACCTAGAAGCCACCGCGCGCGCACACACACACACACACACACACATATGCAAACACACACTGTCTCTGCCGCTGCTTTCACATGTAAGGTGGTCATTAGTTCAGTGACCCGTGCCGTGAACATCCAGACCAGATCGTTGGCCACAAATATCAGAATCGAAATGTTTCATCTCCAAAAGCTCAACACTAGAATAAGTCTCTCGTTCTCATGTGTTATTGTGTAATTTATCATGTAATGTACAGAGTTGACCAGGGTGATTTTATCACATGTGTAAAGACTGACTGAGGTGAAGAGGAATGTTCATAAATAATAGTCACTAAATATGTGTCTCCCTTGTTTATATTGCTCACTGATGCTCACTGATCACTGATCTATTGGACATATAGTGCTTGCAGCTTGCATAAATTTATGTTCCTGAACTGGTAAGAAATATACAGTATATATATATTTATATTATTGCGAGAGCGGTTAATTATGTTCCTAGTCAGCTAATTATCAAGTGCAACAATAGGCATACTTATATATATTTTTCAAATATGTCTAGATGCCCTTCATTGGATATGTCTCTCCAAATTTTCCTTACTTCCAGCTCCACATTGTTCGCGTTGCATTCAGACTTATTTGTTGCCCGGTCAAATGAAAAATGCTGTCTCCTTGGATTCTTGGAATGTCTTCCCGTATAAACACAACAAGTGTCAAATATATAGAAGTAGTTTTTCTTGCTCTTTACTGAAGAATTGCTGTAGTCTAACTACACAGGCTGTTGATGATGCATTTCTAATTTAATGTTGACCAGTCCATCATTAACATGGACAAATATATTGATATTGTGTCTGAAACTAACATTTTCCACATTGACAGACTTCATTATTGACCTCTTTGAGATGTGACAATAGTTGGTAGTCAGTCCTCCCCATATAGTCTGATGGTCCACCCACTCTCAGTCAGTCGTTCAGTCAGTGAACGTCACAGGTAGTCAACCTCATCAGGTCATTGGAGACTACCATAGACTAGACTAGGAGACCGATAACTTGGATTGTAGGGTACACAGGATCTAAAGAACAAAATAAAACATGTATTAACTGGTTATCATTATTTTTGAATAAGTCTTTTTGATCTTGAAAAAATATATAATGTTTCTGATTTGCCAAAAGTTCCAGTTTTTGTTTTCTTTCCTTGAACCCTTCCATAGCCCTGGTTAAAATATATATTTCACCGATTAGTGTATATTCCAGAAAATAACATACAGTATACCATATATCTGGGGTTTAAGTTGCACCTGCAAAAAATGCACAATGACGAAGAAATAGGACACACTGTAGTATAAGACGCACCAACAGGTTAGAGTGCCCTCTAGTGGCTATCTATGTGAAAATAAAGTATATGTACATATAGATTTTTAATAGCAGATACACAACCCGAGTGAGCCCTCGAGTGGTTGCCAGTTCGCAGATAAATGCATTAAATTATTTACAGTATTTTAATATATGTATACATCAAACAGAAGTATAAGTTTAAAACCCAGGAAAATTATTAAAAAAAAGACAGACTTACAGTCCAGAAAATAAGGTAATTACCCTAAACTATGGGTGAATATTGACATTTTTTCCCCGTTTTGGCCATAAACTGTGTCCTTGGTTAATTTGATGAAAAAAAAAAAAATGCCCTTGATGACTCTTAGTCCTGCCGCTTGAAGAGAGACAACGTCAACTAAAATGTAACGTCCTTCACTGAGGACAGGAAGTGACAACATGCTGCTGGTAGAAAACCAACAAACAGTGTTTTCTGATCATGTGCCATCCAGGATTATTATATAGATCACCTGCAGATAAAGACCAGAGCAGCGTTTTACTCCTCCTCCAGGCAGTAAATCCTTGTGCACAACAGCACTTCATAGACTCACCAGTTTATGAACTGTGAGGGAGATAAAGTGGTTAAAAACCAACTACACTATCGACTGTTAGTTCTTCAGTCGTTCCTCCTCCTGCTCTATGACCGAGAGGAGTCCTGGTTTCTCATGCTGAGGTTTATTTTAGTTGTGTCTCATCTGCTGCACGAGTCTCCATTTCCTTTTAATAGTGATGGCAGGTTCCCAATTGTGCTGAAACACCACAACTCACTGCTCTGGGATCACAGACCACCAGCATATGCTTACAGAGAAGAAGCAAACATTTATAGGGATGCTGCAGTGATGAAGGAGAAGTTCTGATTGGTTGTACTGCGGGACTGACTATGTGTAGGGATCGCATTGGTCGGCCGTTATTATTGACTCCGATATTAGCATAATTACGATCGATACGTTTTTTTATCGCTATTTGCTCTGCTAATGAAATTCCAATAATGAAATGCCTAGATTTTCCCAAATTTGCTGGAATTGCAACTAGAATCTAAGCTGTTTACCACAGTTTTGGAAGCATTGGTTGATATTGGTGTTGGAAAACTGTTGGGACAAAGTCGGCGAATCAGATATGGGTAAAAGTTAATATCAGACGTGAATAAATATGTGATAATCCGTAGATTAAGTGAGAGTTGACTGAAATCCATGAAAGTTGAGGTTATGTGAACAAGAAGAGACGTGAGAAAAGAAGTTCCTCCCTTTGTTCGGGTGAAGCAGTTTGTTACAACACGACTTCGTGTCGTTATTGTATCACTGATCACTGATTTAACGGCTTATCCCAGCCAGCAGCCAATCACTCGTCTGCTCACCAAATCCTACCATCCGAGCCAGAGCCTGTGTGACAGAGTGAGATTAATGTGTGTGTGTAAATGTGTGTACGTGTGTCGGGTAAACATTCCAGCCATTGTAACAATGCAGACTAATGATGATGTATGTGTACAGTGTGTTTGTGGCTGATAACAGTTTGGGCCTGTGAGCTTGGACCTACTGTCGAAACTGTGTGTGTGTGTGTGTCCCTGCCCACACTGTGTAATCTGACCGTCCTGTGGTAAATGAGTAGCTGGATGCGGGACACAGACTGAGGATTCGTTCATGAAGAATTATTGTTTCTCTTATTAGATACTTCCCCCCCGTACTTTCCCACACACACACACACACACACACACACACATTCCCAGGAAGGAAATTAACTTTGTGACACCACCCTGCCCATGATAAAAATATTTTTTAGTAAAAACGTTTCGAGGAGTTTATCATGCAGTAGGCTAAGACTAAGTTTCTTCAGTTTAGATTTTGTGAACATTTTTAATAATTGTGCTTAGCCAGTACTACTCGCTGTGGCATCCCCTGAAAACAGGATAAGCCGAAAGGAGAAGAAGTGTTTACCCAGTACTTCTAAAATACTTCATAAGATTCTTCGAAGAGTCAAATCACTAGGTGGCAGCAATTGGGTTTATACAGATAAAATGTGCATCACTAGTTTCTCAGTACCAGTGGTGAACTGGTATCGCTTTCACTTGGATCAATTGTTACAATAAACAATGTCAGTCCATCTACACAATCTCTAGTGTGCATTTATTGCATGAATGTACCAGACGGAGCACTTTAAGAGGAGGAGACGTCCGAGTTTGCAGTTGCAGCGACACACTGATGGAGAATCACTTTAGGAGCGTTGGCTATTTGCACTAAATATGTGAAAATACAAATTTCTGTATTATTTTAAAGATATCGTAACAAAATTATTCCATTAGTATTCTATATGTTATGTGTTCTAAATGTATATTCTGCTATTTATGAGTTTATATGCAGCAACCATTTACTGTTCCATCGCCATCATTGATTTCTGCTGTCCTTTACACTCTATTCATTTGCTGGTGGCTCATCTGATGCTGCCATATGGTGGCCTTTGTTAAAGCCACAGAAGGCCCTGCAAGTGAATCTCCATGGGAGAAGTGCTATTTCGCCCAGATACTCCAGGAAGAGAAATTTTGATTGGTTGATTTCCCATTCTATTATAAACTGATTGTTTCCCAAGAAATACTGTATTAGTCCAAGTTTCTGACAAAACCAGCCACTAGGGGGCACAAGTCAGTGTCTTTTAGTGCCGGTCCCAGGCCCATAAAGTGCATCCTGCATAAAACTTTGGCCAAATCAAAGGTGCGAGACAACAAAACAATGACAGGTTGAGTTGGAACTTGTCTCGCTGTCGCAACCCTCGCTGTCATTTCTCCTTTTGGACAAGCCAAAAGGAGAAATGAACATTTTTTTCAATTGTTTTTCTTGGGCCTTCACTGAATACCATAAGTCCAATGACACTGGCTGGAATTTGTGATGTTGCTGTTAAGACCCTACAGAGACAGTAATAAAACATGTTTGTATTCAAAGATCAACTTTCTTCTTTTCACTGTATCTTTAAAAATCATGAATTGAAAATAACACGGTGGAACGTGATGAAATAACCACGGCTGATGTAAAGTTCAGTGCAAATTCATTATCAAATTAAAATTATTAGGTTAGCAGTGGGCCAGATTACATATCACCAGTGTTGGGACAGTTACTTTAAAAAAGTAACTTGTTACTTTACTAGTTACTGCTCTGAAAAAGTAACTAGTTACGTTACTAGTTACCAAATTATAAAAGTAACTAGTAACTAGTTACTTTACTTTGAAAACACATTAACCTTTATAGGGCAAGTGACTGTTTTTTGGAAATTTTCACACCCTTTGCAAATGGCCCCATTCCTCTACCTCAGTGAGGTCAAGAACCATGTGGTCCTCACTCAGCCATTCAGAAGAAATCACCCAACATCACAAATCACCTGACTGTGTCATTCAACCAATCAGCAGGGGGCTTGAGTGTACCTGCTGAGGTGGGCCTGGGCTCACTTGTCAGTCAGGCCCGCCCCATCCAATGAGAAAGCTGATGTTCATTATCACACTTAGGTTACTATACTTTGGGGTTGGGCCCCCTGATTTTTTTGGGGGCCCACCCATTTTATGGGTTCTGGCTACGCCCCTGTGTCAGACTACTCAGTATCCTGTCTAAGTGAAATTTTGGGGAGTCTGGTCACCCTACTCGGAATTGAGCCATATAGAAGCATATCTGAGATAACTCAAAATAACTGAGAAGGGCTGTTATATTTATATGTATATTTTGTGTTTATTAATCTGCTCTTCAATATTTCTGAATCTTTCTTGCGTAAGTTGTGCACCATTTAATGCAAATTTATTTAGCTTGTTGTTGCTTCATGTTAAATTCAACCCAAAACTCATGTTTTTGGTTCTAATTTAAGCTTTCTTTTGTGAGTACCTTTACATTTATGCATTAACTATTGTATCCTAAGTGACTAGTAGAAGGATAATACATCATTATCATATTCACCCTTTGTTGAAAGTTTTTATTCTACTCTTATATTTTTGGTTATGCACTGTACGGTGTCCTTTGGTGACAGAAAGGCGCCTGAAATAAAATGAATTATTATTATATTATATATTATTATAATTATAATCCAAATTATAGTTTCTGTGGAAACATACCAACCACTACGTTATAGAAGTACCAGTAGTTGTCATTGCAGTTGTTTGCATTTTATTTTTTATTAACTCTTCCAGACACAGACGGTGCAGGAGGCTCTGCAGCGAACTCTGCAGTTCTACAGACACCAGGAGATCAGGTAGGATGGCTGGCTGCTTTTTTAAGAGTCTTATCCTCTTTTATTATGCTACTCACACTCAGCTACTCTCTGTCACTTCCTGTCTGGATGCTGTCTCCCCGTGGCATCCCATCACTCATTTTTCTTGGCTCTCTTTGTGCTGCAAATACCCGCACATTTTGTTCTCAGTCAGTCAAACTTTTCATGCAGACAGACACGCAGTTATACAGACAGTGATGGGCGAGTACGTGTCTTTGCCTCTGTCACTGGTACTCTTCTTCACACCAGCAGCGCTCTTTAACCAGGAGCACTAGACGATATTAGAAGGCACAGATTATATCCCACTTTGTAATTATCTGGTCTGATCTTTATAATTTCTATGTATTTGGGCGTCCGTTGTTTATTTAAATAAACAGTTATAGTATTTTACTGCAAATGGAGAAAATGATAGACACAATAGACACAATTTTGCTTAAATTACTAAGACACAGGTTGGTCATGCATAATGTTTTTGTATGTCTCTATTATATTGTGTGTCAGGTGTCAGGAGCTCAGCAGTGAGGAGAGACAACATCAAAAAAAGGATGAAAAATGTCCATTTCTAGAAAACTCTGGGTCGGAGGAAGACGTGCTGCAAATCTTGCAGTACATGGCGACCATACTGGGTGAGTTTTTCTCCATAATTTCACTTAGGATACTCCCGTCTATTCGTCTGTCTGTCTTTCTACACATCCATCCATCCATCTATCCATCTATACATCCTTCATATACATCCTATTATTCATTACCTGGTCTCAGGTGCAACAATTTCTACCACTGCCACCCAAATCACACTGCTCCATACTGTTAGCTTTCGACTGGAAGTTATGTGGGTCGTGATGGCGTTATGATCAGAGCACAAAATCTGCTTTTTTAACCTATAAACTGAATATTTTTACTGTGTGTTTTCAGTTTTCCCAACACATTTGTTCCTGTCTGTAGCAATACATTTAATAACGGTGTCTGCTGATGTTACTGACCTGTCAATCTTTCACCTGTCAATGCAGAGGACTGTCTTTTATTTGAAATGGTAGCACTGGACCATAATGTGTCCCTGGGGCTGAATGAAACACATAAATACACAAGCACTAAATGTTTATGATGCAGAGCGTGACTCTAGGTCATTAGTTCCCAAAGACTGGGTCAGGACCTTCAAATGTGTTGCAAGATTTTTTTTTTCTTACATCATGTCTATAATTACTAATACTAATTGTCCAGATAACATTCAGTCAATAATGAAATATCCTCCTTATTAGAGCTGGCCTACTCTATATATGTAGTGTTAGTAGTACATCCACTATATTATAGCACATACAAACATAAGGAAGCAGACTTGGGTCCTCAAGGCTTCAGGTTCCAATCCACCAGCTGCCAGGTTGCCACTGAGGTGCTCTGATCATAGCATTGTCCCGACCCACATAACTTCCTGTGGGCTCACCACCCACAGAACTGCTCACGGTATGGTGCAGTGTGATTTGGGAGGCAGTTGTGGAGACTTCTCCCCCTGAGACCAGGTAACAGATAAGAGGATAGCATTGAATGATTTGACTGTGTGTGACCACACTGAAAGAGTTTCACATCCCGGCTCTAGGTAAAGTTTTTTATTGTCCCTATAGAACAGGCATGGGCAAACTAAGGCTCGGGGGCCAGATGCTGCCTGCTGAGCCTATCAATGCGACCTGCCAACCCTGTCCAAATTAATTAATTTATATTATAATTATACCTACAATTTATACTTTATACATATATACAATGGCATCATAAAAGCTAACATATTTCTGTTTTTTTTACATGATTTTTACACGCTATTATTATTTCCAACCAATGCTGCATCTCTCCGTTCGGCAACTTTAAGACCAATTGTGGTCTGCAAATCAAAAAGTTTGCCCACGTCTGCTATAGAACATATGAAATCACAGAGTTCAAAACAACCCTGTTGACAGTGAGTTTGTATGGGTTTGTACATACAATCTTGACTGGAACTGAATATAATTCAAATAAAGTTGGGTGCAGCATAAGCTGGTTATAAACTGTACTTAAAACCATGTGTGCCACTGTGCAGCAAACTGTGCAGAAAGTTGATTACAGTGGGACAGCTGGTGAAGACACTCAGGGCGTCAAATCACTTCTATAATGTGTTGAACTGAGCAGCAAATGTGTAATAAATTGATTGTTCCTATTAGCAGTGTGAATATTAGCGGTGTTTCAGTGACACTGATTGGAGTTCATTTTCTTCAACCACAGCTTTAGCAAAGCAATGTCCTGTAGTCACTTAGTCCTCACAAAGTGTCCTTGCTTCCTTTACTTTGTCTGAGCAAAGCCCACTTTCTTGAAGTCGTCACCATCCTCTCCAGTCCTCTGTGTGCATCAATA
This sequence comes from Paraplagusia blochii, assembly GCA_016785265.1. Taxonomy (NCBI): domain Eukaryota; kingdom Metazoa; phylum Chordata; class Actinopteri; order Pleuronectiformes; family Cynoglossidae; genus Paraplagusia; species Paraplagusia blochii. Next base: position 28,216 of record JAFBJS010002610.1, on the reverse strand, counting down.
CTGCAGTGCAAGGACATGCACTGCAGTATTTGTGCAGCATGTGTTTGATAATTTAATGCTACTTGGGAAACTAGCCATAGTTGCAGCAGGCAGGAGAAGGAGAAGTAGTGTTTCCTTTAAATAAAGCTCTAACGTGAGAAGAGTCTTTGTTTTGACTGGATTGAACTGATTTCATCCTGCTGGCATGGCTGCTTAATCTGGTCAGGAGTCTTTTCTTTGGAAGGCTGACACGTGTGAAAAATAAATGTCTTTATTTGGACACCCTGCCAAAGACTGTTTGGTGCAAACAATGTATATTTCATTTAGATTTTTACACCTATTTTAATTTTATCAATTTATAATACAGGGAATTCTCTACAACATAGAGCTTTTCTAGGGTACCAAAACTAACTTGACATACACATCAGAAATCAAAATATGAGTTTATGTGATTGATTTAAATCAATTGCCAGTCCTATAATGGAGGAGAAGGAAAGCAAACTCCTTGTCATTGTGATTCACACCACAACACGCATATGTAACCTCTGTATTTAACCCGTCACCAAAGTGAACAGTGGGCAGCTTTGAGCGGACGGTGCAGGGCCCAGTGGACCTCAGTGGTAACCTGGCAGTTGGTGGATTCGAACTTGGAACCCTCCCGACCCCAGTTCTGTTCCTTAACCACTAGGCCACCACCAACACCAACGCCAACACCAGCTACAGAAAGCAGGGCTCAACACAACATTTAATACAGCTAATTCCTTATCACTTAAGGAAAAACAACAACAACAACAAACAACAATAAGGATTATAATAATAATAGTGGTCATTTAGGTATATAAAACACTACAATGTTAATTCATAACAACTTTAATTGTGGTGGGACGTGGGGGGGAAATCACATCATTCCCTGTAGATGAAACATTTCTACACACATACCAATGTCACTGACACTGATGATTTGTTGAATCCCCCAGAAGAGATTTGTTTTGTTTTGTTGATGTGCATATTTTCCACTCCCGTCTTGCAGGAGTACCATTCTGTGAGCTGCGGGAACACTTCGGAGAGGAGTTTTTTGGCCTGTGCTTTGAGGAAAACGAGCGAGTGCTCAGGGCTGTAGGCAGCAACCTCCAGGACTTTTTTAACGGCTTTGACGCCATTTTAGAACACATTCGCACCTCCACGGGACGCCGTGCCTCATCTGAGAGCCCTTCCTTTCAGTGCAAGGATCCGTCAGAGGAGGAGAGAGGAAGGAGAAAATTGGTTCGAGCTGGAGGAGATGCAGGAGGAAAGGTGTTACTTCTGCACTGCTTCAACCCGGCCCCTGTTGTTGGTTTGGTCATGCCGGGATTGATCAGAGCTGTTGCCAAGCGGATCTATCATTCGGAGGTGGAGGTGGAGGAGGTGCCACCTCTGACTCCTTTGCTACCCAGTGAAGATACAGACCACACCGACGGTGACTCGGCAACCCCCACCCCAACTGCGTCCCCCACTGCTTCACCTTCCTCTTCACCTTCCCCTCCGTCCCCATTCCCGACTGCTGTCCCAATAGTTTGCATCTCCTTCCAAATCCAGGAGACCTGCCCTCCTTCCCTCTGTTCCCTCCAAACTATTGCTTCAGTGAACACCAAACGACCCCCTATTTCATTGTCCACCAACCCCAGCGATCTACGCATCGGCTTGGCCACATTTTGCCGTGCCTTTCCCTTCCACCTAGTCCTGGGACCTCGTATGGAACTGCTGCAGCTCGGGGAAGGACTGAGGAGACAGGCTCGCATCGAGGCTCATCGGAGCCTCTACTTTAAGGACTGTTTTGAGATTGTGTCACCCAAGATGGATCCATCATTCCAGGGCATCCTGCTGAGGCTTGCGTCACCATTTACTATCCGTACAAGGCCTGATGCCACACAGACAGGCACCAAGGAGAAGGTAAGGATCTCACACCTCAACTCAAAAACAGATGTCGAAATGTTTCTATTTTCCTCCTAACAAGGAGAATTGGTGCAATGTAGAGAAATTACATGTGGCATCAGGTGTTGATGATGTTCTTGGCGGATTGAGTTTTTGCTTCCTACGTGCCAGAGAACAATGAATCAATGGGGCTGGATGGCTGCACTTGTTATTTATCGATCACAGTCGCGGTCGGCTGTCGGTGACATTCACAGACATCCTGATGCTGAATGGAACAAGTAGAGAGAAAATTGATCAGCATGGCTGCTGGACTGTACTTTGTCCCTGTGTTTGGTGTGTGGTTTGTTCCAAAACATGCAGAGATCCTAAGGCACTACTGGTGAAACCGAACGTGATCTTTGCAGTGCCTTGTTTGTGTTTAACATTTTTTCTTGTCTTGTCCAGATTCAGTTTCAACTATCAATGCACAAATATCTGAGGACAAACTTCTCCTTTTTGGCCTCCTACATTTACTAAGTACATAGTTGGACTTCACCCAGAATATTTCAGGCTCAAATCCAGAAATCTGTTTCCCCCGACAGGCAACTGAACTCACATGCACCCTCCATGCATTGATAATTAGAGTGTGTGTCAAACAGGTAGAATAACATAAAAGTACATTCATTTATTCATTTATCTTCACCTGCCTATCTGTTGCTGGGTCGCAGTGATTCCTGTGGGGGGTGAGCCCACTGGAGGTTATATGGGTGCTATGCTCACAGGCAACATGGTGGATTCAAACCTGAATCCTTGTGGACCCAAGTCAGCTTCCTTTAACACTAGTCCACAACTGCCTCATAAAAATCCAAAGAATGCAACCTATTCTGAAAATCCTTCACCTACTTTGTAGTTATTTATTTCACGAATGTATACCCTCTGTACACACACATTTTCAGCATGCAAGTCTCTTAACACAACCAAATGAAAAAGCCGTAGATAGATGGATAGTTTGACACCCTGGCCTATAACTTTCTGCTACCAGAGCGGTATAAAAAGTTAGAATCTTGTATCAATGACTCAATTTGAGTTTATTGTTGTTGTCTTCACTTAAAAAATATTTTCTGATCAAATATAGTTGCATTATTGATGATGGAATCCTAGTCATTCTATTTTTCAGTTTCTTTGTTGATATGGGTATGGATCAAGTGGAAGTAATAGCCAGATGGAACCAAAAGGAAACATTATTTCTCTGCACCAATTCAGCCACGAACCAGTACTGGTCCCCATCCCAGTGGTTTGGGACCACTGTAATACAACACTGAACAAGAAGATCACTGTGGATCAGTGTTTAAAGAACTATACGATTTACCATAAAATGTGGAGAACAAATCTATATAATATTATTATAAATCCAACTTTCACATCAAGGTAGGGGCCGCAAGATATCATTCCACAAGGCTGCAAATGGACCACGGGCCGCAAGTTTGAGATCCCTGTTCTAGGGTGAACCAATGGTAAACTAGTAAAGAGAGGTGCATGTTGAAAATGTGAATAAATTGGAAGAAAATTCAATCCATGCAATTCATATGACAGTGACACGTTTTTTAGCTTCTTGTTTGGTCCGGATGCACTGCTCTGTCTTGCTAGGCTATAATTTGGAGGCTAAGGCTACATTGTTTGTGCATGCTTAGTGACCAAAATATCAGAAATGCATTTTTGATGAATCACACTATGATATGACATTCTATAGATTACAATGTTCATCACCCTGGCCTCCGTCCTCATCTGTCTATCTCCTCGACTCTATTACCAGGCCACTAACAGAGCAGCTGTCCGTTTCCTATGCCACGAGCGGTCAACTGCAGCTGAGGATTTTAGCTTTGAGGCCAAACACTATCAGCTGGCTGGGCTTTTCAAATCACAGATTGTGACCCAAAAGTAGATTCCACTGATTAATCTTCACAGCCAGAGCCTCTCAGCTGTGGATCCCGACTACGGTTATTGTCCAACATAGGAATGATCTGTCACCAGGGTAGAAAAGGGGGCAAACAGAGGGGACAGGCTGACATTTTCAATAGAAAGGGCAACGAGAGAAGGCGACAGGCCAATGTAAAGAGAACACACTGCTGTGCTGCGGTGTATGTGTGTGTATGTGTGTTTGTACTTGAGTAGCCCGTTCTGGATTTACTGTTTTACTTCATCTGTACTTGCCTTTGCCAATGCACTGTAAGTGTAGTGTAGACGTCCACAGACCATCTGAAAAGGTCAAACTGCTCTTCAGTCTGTCTCTTTATTTAGTGTTAAGCTGAGTTTCATCTCTTCGTTTGGCCTTTTCCTTGTCCTCTGTTTTTTACTCAACTGCTGAAAACCACATTTGTATGCTTTGGTTCATGACTGGAACATTTATTTCCACAGTGTTTTCCCGGAATATTAGGATGAGATAAGATAGTAAAAATCTATGACAATATTGCTCTTCACTCTTCACAAAAAAAAAAAATGTAGAAAGGATTTTTTTTATACAATAGTGTATAATAGACAATGTGAAATTATGTGTGGTGAAAAACAGGGTGTGAACCAAGAAAAAAAATTATTTATTCATTCATCTTCATCCTCTTATCCGTTACTGGATCTCAGGGGCAACACTCTCCACGACTGCCACCCAAATCACATCCATACCAGGGGTGTAGCCAGATCCCTTAAAATGGGTGGGCCCTGAAAAAATTAGGGTGGGACATCACCAAAGCATTATAGCCAAGTTTGATCAGCCCTCTCATTGGATTGGGTGGGCCTGACTGACAAGTGGGTGGGCCCAGGCCCACCCGTGGCTACACCTATGCTCCACAATGTGAGCCGTGTGGGTGATGAGCCCACTGGAAGTCATGTGGGTTGCGACAGGGCTATGATCAGAGCACCATGGCAATGCCAACATGGCAGTGGACTCAAACCTGATGCCTAAGTTTATTTCCTTCCATTTACACCACTGGGAAAAAAAAATTATAATAAAAAATAATAATCATCAATCATAAAACCTATATTGCATGGTAGGATATATTTAAACAACAATATTTAAGAGGGAAATATGCAGTGTAATTAAATGTAATTAAATTCATTGAAGCAACTAAATTTATAGGTTATTTGCATCACCCGAGGGGGAAACACACATTTTACAGTAGCTCAAGAACAATAAGATATGATAAGAATATTAAAAAGACAATAATAGAAGAAAAAATATGCATACAACAGGATAGTTAGATGGAAAAATAAAGAGAAATGTAATTAGATAGTGTGAAATGGGGAAACATTTTTATGACAACACAATACGCATAGTTGAAGGTTTTTTGCAGAGTACTGGTTGAAGAGTCTGACTGCTGAGGGAATGAAAGACCTGCGGTGGCGCTCCTTTCTGCCCTGTGGGTGCCTGAGCCTCGTACTGAAGGAGCTGCTCAGATTATTTGCAAATGTAAAAATGTAAAAATGTAAAAATTTTAATGTAAAATATTAACTTCGAGAGTCTTTTATGTAGGACTAGGTGTTGCTATCCGTCTGTAAATACCTTAAAAAGCCGTACTGTGGCGATCAACTGACTGATTGGGTTATCATGCGGGCAAACACCTTCAACTTCAACTTTATTTGTTTAAAGTGCCACATCACAACAACCGTTGTTCCAAAGCACTTCACAAACATTTACATAAAATAAACAAGATACATTTAACACAACAGGAAAAAGCCCCCTGCCCTTATAGACCCTCACACCGGCTGAGGAACAACTCCCAAAAAAAACCCAG
>JAFBJS010002610.1:437-13223 GCA_016785265.1 Paraplagusia blochii | reverse complement strand
ACCACGTAAATACGTAATCACCTGTGGTGCATGAGCTCATGTAAAGTTGTTGGGAAAAGAAGGAAAAAAAGATTGATTTTTGGATTTATGAATCGATATCGTCCTATTTACCAAAAAATCGATGAAAAATCGATTCATCGATTTTTTTAACCCAGCCCTAGTTCTAGGTACACCTCTGCATAACATTGTATCCTTGTTAACATAAAGAAAACAAAAAAAGAGATATAGTTCAACTTACAGGGATGTGCAATTACACTTTATTGTAGTACGACGGAAAAAAAAGCATGTTCCCCAGGGTCACATGCGACCCCCTCAGCATCGCACCGTGCCCCCCCAGGGGGGTCTGCCCCACACTTTGAGAAGCACTGGGCTAAATAGTGCTTTCTACACACTATATGCCTGGATTTAATAAAACAAAGAAAGACAAATCAACTGCTTATAGAAAAATCTATCCATTCTCACCTGCTTATTTGTGACCGCACCACCATCCAATGAACAATATGCCACAATGTACCTTCCATCAGTCGTGTAGCCCATTGGTAGCCAACTACCTTAACTGGGATTTGAACATCACACTGATGTCAGAGACATTGCCTCTCGGCCAAAATGAAGGCTCTCACAGTCAAATGTCAAGGGAAATTAGCTAGGAAACTTATGGTCAGCAATTGATCGCATATTGACATGAGTAGTCGGGTCAGCGGAAACTTACTATTGTTTTCATTTGGCCTTACTGTCTCAGAATATGTCCAGACAGACACCCTAGGGGTTGGACACTAATAAAAATCCCAAATCCCAACCAAGGCCAGATTGGGCCTCTGGGCCATGACTTATGCTGGGTGTTTTAGTCAGTCATAATTGTCAAATATATATCAGTCTGGGAATTAAAATGAGTTTTTTGGAATTACAGGGTTACCTGAAGTTCATCTAACACCATAGCCTTTTTTTTTTCATAACCATATCTCAGTTTGAAACACTTCCTCGTTCTCCTGGCACAATTTTTCTCAGGCGTCAGCGCTAAATATATCTGAGCACCTGTTGGAGATTTCACAGTGATGTCAAACCTAATGCATCAGTTGTGGTACTTGGTTGAATCTCCGGTTACTTCCCCAGTAACCTGTTTTGGGCTGGGAGTGAGTGAGTTCTGCTTCCGACACACCTGCTGTTTACACCCGCCCTGTCTCGTGCCCTGTCTCTTTGTGAATCCTCCTTCTCGCTCTAATCTCTTGTCCTTATATTTTTTTCTGTTCTTTTAAAATTAAACAGAAAGAAAAAAAAAATACATTTCTTTTTATATCATGAAAGCTACTTTAAATCCCATTTTTGGCTCCTGGGATTTGCTCTTGTAATTGGCTTTTAAAGTACCCCAGAGCAAGTCACTAAGTCTTGTCCTAATCCTGCGTGTGCGTACTACATCGCTTGTTCACTGCAGCTACTCCTACAGGCTGTGGTTATAAATAGACACATCTTGTAGTCGACATGCCTGCCTGAACAATGGCATATCACCGGGTTGTGCAATGTATATTACAGGGTTACCCTATATGAAGCAGATGTCTTGGTCCTGTTGACGATTGTTGCATCAGTCACTAAAACGTCCAAACCTTCCTGTCTCCTCAGGCTACGTTAGAACGAACTCATCAGGCCCTGGAGGAGGAGAAGAGGAGAACGGTGGACCTCCTCTATTCCATATTTCCGGGCGATGTCGCGCAGAAGCTGTGGCAGGGTCAGCCGGTGCCCGCTCGCAAGTTCGATGATGTCACCATGTTGTTCTCGGACATCGTGGGATTCACCGCCGTGTGCGCCCAGTGCACACCCATGCAGGTCATCTCCATGCTGAACGAGCTTTACACACGCTTCGACTACCAGTGTGGCATCCTGGATGTTTACAAGGTCAGCAGACTGAAACGCACACACACGTCTGCTCATTGTTGAGACAGAGGAAGAGAATGGAGGTTTTTCACTCAGAACTGTCACGGAGTTTGTTTTAGGGCAGTGGTGGCCTAGTGGTTAATTAACCTGGGTCTGAAGGTTGCAGGTTCCAATCTAGCCTGGTTACCACTTAGGTCCACTGATGCCACATCTCATAGCACTTTGTTTGTGTTGGTAAAAGTTTACCCTTATGTATTGACTCATTCAATCTTCTGGTTATGCAGGAGATGTTCATCGCCTTACCCAGACATGGGCAAAATAAGGCTTGGGGGCTGGATGCGGTCCGTTTAGCTTTTTTGTGCGGCCCGCCAAGATTGTCCAAATTATATTATTTATTTAATTTAACACTATACATCTTCATATATTTCTCTGCAATAAGGCATTTTCCCAGTAGATGGCGTCATAAAGGGTGGAGAAATTTACTATTTTAGAATTTCCATCTTTCTGGTCTGGACTCACCCTCCGCATTTAATTTTAGGATCAATTGTGGCCTGTGAGTCAAAAAGTTTGCCCGCGCCTGGTCTCAGGGGCAGCAGTCTCCGCGACTGCCACCCAAATCACATTGCATCATACTGTGAGCCTTCCTGTGGGTGGTGAGCCCACTGGAAGCTATATAAGTCTGGATGGTGCTATGGTCAGAGCACCTCAGTGGCAACCTGGCAGCTGGTGGATTCAAACCTCAAACCTTCTGGACCCAAGTCCTGCTTTCATAACCACTAGGCCACCACTGCCGACTCAATGGAATATGCAACACATAAAAAAGTGTATAGTCACTGTCACACACCAGTTAACCACTACTATTATGTTATAAATAAAACATTTTACCAAAGACGTACTTTGACGTACTAGAGAAGCCAGATTAAGATGGTTTGGACATGTTCAAAGGAGGGACAGTGGTTATATTGGGAGAAGAATGCGAGACATGGAGCTACCAGGTAAGAGACGAAGAGGAAGGCCAAAGAGGAGATTTATGGATGCAGTGAGGGAGGACATGGAGGATGGAGGTGGTTGGAGTTGGAGTTGAGGATGCGCAGGACAGGGTGAGATGGAAATTATTGACTCGCTGTGGCAACCCCTGAAAAATGGGATAAGCCGAAAGGAAAAGAAGAAGAAAAAGACCAAAGACGTAGTTTGGTCAGTAAACAGTACAACCAGTAGGGGGCACCTTGAGTTATGAGAAAAATCTGTTTTTAAGCTCGTCCAACAAACACAGTGCATAGAAAGGCTTTGAGAGCGAATGGTTATGGGCCTAGATACAGAGAGTTCTTTGTTTTCTGATGTTCTTCCTCCAAACCCATTTCCCCTTTAAGGCTTTACAATTGGACTCTGATCCTAGGAGATGCCATCTGGCCCTTTACCTCATTATTGATGCCCATCTCTCCTCTAGGACAGGACAAAGGGCAGGACAGTGGGACTGTTGTGGGAGGCTAAAGAGTATTTGTTGAGCAAAAACATGTGTAAGGCCAGTATCAGGAGCGAGCCTCAATCTCCTCAACCCATATGGCTGTTTAAATGACTGGAGAGCCCATATGCTGCCATCGCCATGGTTACTGTGGAAGAAGCTTAGCCTGTGGCAAATCTAAATGAGTGCATTTTGTCTCACCCCTCCACCCCCTACATGTGTCATTCACTTTTTGCTTTTGAAAAAGGCCATTTCAACTGTTACGAGACTCCTGGAGATATGGAGACACGTCCCTGGGTCTGGTTACGTCCTGTTTGCTGGGCTTTGCTGGCATTTGTTCCCCTGCCTTCGGGAGCTTGTGATTTCAGCTTCTGTAAACAAGAGCAGTGAAAACCCTGTGGTCTCGGGTCTGTGATCTTGCAGTGTTTTCTTTTTTTTTTTTCTTTGTTAAAATCTTGGTCCGTCTGTTTGCAGAGCTGGTGTCTCTATTACAAAGTAATCTATAGGGACCGTGCCTTTCTCAGTGAACTTGGACACAGTTTGTGCCGAAATCAGCAAATGAGGTTTTAATCACTCACTTTAAACTCGATCACTTTTTGTAAAGTGTAGTGAACTTTTTAATACTTGTTGTGTGTGATGTGATCTGACAGAAGTTCACAATAATTAGGTGTTTTTGCCTTTTCTTACTTTCAAAATAAATTGGGTTCAGATGACCGGTGTTGGCCTGCTGTAAGAGCTTCAACAAAGTTCTGGTTTTCATCATTATGAATTAAATATACCACACTTTAAACTACATCTCAATGAGTTTCTATAAAAATGATGTAATTAGTAGAAGACACAGGATACTCAGATATTTCTTAGACAACCAAAGCTACAAATCAATCATCAGTTCACAGCCCAGGGTCAAAATCAAGTCTGCTGAACTATCTAATATCCTGTGATTGCACTATTGAAGCAACTGAAAAACAGGGGCAGACATCGTCAGTGGGGAGGCAGCGGCAGTGGTTAAAGAAGCAGACTTGGGTCTTCAAGGCTTCAGGTTCTAATCCTCCAGCTGCCAGGTTGCCACTGAGGTGCTCTGATCATAGCACTCTCCCAATCCACACAACTTTCACTGGGCTCACCATCCACAGGAAGGCTGACAGTATGGAGTAGTGTGATTTGGGTGGCAGTTGTGGAGACCGCTGCCCCTTAGACCCGGTAACAGATAAAGAGATGAAGAGGAATGAATGATCCCAAGTGTTTGTACAGAAAAACCGGCGTTCTGACAAATTTACATGACATGAATGTACAAAAATACTAATTTTATTTTCTCACAAAGTCTGGTTCAGCGTGAAGTACTTTGACTTCACGGCTTACAGCTGCAGACAGCGTTTTGGTCTCATTAAATACTTAGGTATTCACTGCTGATACACACTGATGAGTTTGAGATCTGCTCACAACAAATAACAGCAAATAATCATCTCTCGGAATAATTACATGGGCGGAGGGAAGGACTGATTTATTAACGTCTGGTTGTATTACAGAAGAACTGGTGGAACACTAGTTATCTCCAAGCCTCAGCGGAGATGCAACTTCATCAGAATTCATGTCCGCTCACTCTTTCACGCAGATCGAGACAATAGGAGATGCCTACTGCGTGGCGGGAGGGCTTCACAAGAAGGTCGACAGCCATGCAAAACCAATTGCACTCATGGCTCTGAAGATGATGGAACTCTCCGAGGAAGTTTTGACACCTGATGGGAAGCCGATCAAGGTGAGTTTCCATTAATTGTTGTTGATAAAATAAAAATATAAAGTGATCACTACCATATTCTCCAGACTGGCTGCTGGTTTTATGACCTATGGTCAGATGCAACTTATATATTCAAGTATATAATAAACTTGTGCACCAGTACCTGTCACTCCTGCACCACTGAAAAAGTAATATGTTTTTTTATTTCTACACTGACAGGCGGCTAGAGCGCCCACTAGCTGTCAGCCTGTGCCTGGCACCTTAAAGGGCCCGTTACAACTATTCTATAGAATATAATTCTAATTATATAAATAAATAAATTACAAAACATGCCTTTACTTGGGCCCAGAGGCAATGTTTCTGTCTTTGGTGTGGATCTCCAGGGTTTGCCTCCTGGGCAAGTTCTATCCTGCTAAGGGTGGTTGAGTTCCAGTGGGCTCACCACCTGCAGAACGGTAGGGTATGGTGCAATGTGATTTGGGTGGCAGTTGTGGAGACTGCTGCCGCTGTGACACGGTAGCGAATAGTCAGGTGATAAAGGACGAATAGATGGATAGAATACAAAACAAAATATATATGATTTATATAAAGTATAAACTTTTGTACATTGCAAAACACTTTAAGATTCTGCAGGACATAATATGGCTTAGCAGATTACATTGGGCCCCTTTACCTTGAGTTTGACAAATATTTTCTAGAATAACTTGGATATTTATTTTCTTCTTTACCATGTATTTTTATGTGTGACTGGAGCAACTATTTGTTACTCGTTCTACTTTAATTTTCATAAATATAAATTGAGTTTAAAAATGTAGTGCAGCTTTCTCTTGCTGTATCGTTGGTCATTTGTAGCATCTTTAATGCGTCACAGATTTTTAATTTTGATATTATAGATATACATTGTTATATTGCTGATTAAAGCAGGTAATGTGTGCATAAGAGTTATGTCCGGAATGGCATCTGGCATAAAAACTGGCCAAATCAACTATGCAAGTCAACAAATAATCATGACAGGAAGAACAGTGGAATGGTGAGGAGTGAAAAGGTTTGTCAGGATCAGGAATGAGGTAGTTAGATGGACAACACACACATGACGGTTTGGAGAAAAAGCTAGAGAAGCCAGATTGAGATGGTTTGGACATGTTCAAAGGAGGGACAGTGGATACATTGCTAGAAGAATGACCCTAGAGATGGAGCTACCAGGTAGGAGACAAAGAGGAGATTGATGGATGCATGAAACTAGGTGGAACCAGAGAAGATACAGAGAATTTTTCCATCTATCACAGGTAAAACTCGTCAACAAGAGGGACTCAAAATTGTACTGGTATTGTAAGTTTTTGAATCAGTTCTACTGCAGTTATCTTCAAATGAGTGCAAAAAAAAAAAAATAGTGGGAAGAGTGTCTACAAATGATGTCATGGACATTGTGATGAATGTGCAAATGTATTATTATTTAATTGTTCTGGAAGTCTGTATCAAAGGTGCAAAATATGAGGAATATAAATATATTTAAATAGTTGGAAACTGCAGATGTCAACTAAAAAGTACACAAATCTCAGCTCTAAGCAGAAAACAAAAGAAAGGAACCGTGAGGACAAACAAATATTAAATAAGTAGCTCCATATATCTTCAGGCAGAAAAATTTACACTCCTTCCTACCAGGAACAGGTAAACAGAAATCCATAAGCACTATGGCCTGTCTGTACGCAAAACATACATGGGTTTATAATATCTTTATATTTTTAACATTTCCCATGTACCAAAACAAAATATTCTCTTTTATACACAGTAGTTTCATGTCCTGATGTCATCCCTGCAGATGTTTAAAAATATATATATATAAATTGCATCTTTTCGTTATTCACACTTATTTCATGATAAGATCTTCAAATGCTGTTGAAAAGTAGCTCACAAGACAAAAAAAGTGTGGACACCCCTGCGGTTAAGCTTCTACGTGCACATCATGCATGTACACACAACTTAATTGCACCTTTTGGACCATGTGGGTGGAGGTGTTGGATGTTGAGAACTATTTTTGCACCATATGACTTATATCGTTGTTTGTAGTCAGAATTTAACTGCAGTGATTGACACTTTGCAAATAATCTTGCTGCTCTTTGCATTTTATGTCTTAAATGACAGTCAAACATATGGTCTGTGGGCTTAAACTGGCCCGCATGGGGATTTAAACGGCCTGTTTGATTTCAAAAGCATTAAAAATGCACAAACCTTTTTTTGTTACTAATATTTTTACACCTTTAATTAATTTGCACACACTCAAGGGGAAATCATAGACTTTTTTTCTAGGTACTTATGTTCTGATTGTACTGGTCCTGATGTTTATTCAGGCTCTTACCTGCCATGATATTAGGCTGTATCATCTGCTGTGACTACCATCCATAGTTCACAAATACAATCATTGAAATTACAGTTGCAATTTTCTCAATTATAATAAAAAAACATAAGGGGGTTCTTTTGAAACCCAAAACCGAAGTCTGAAACCGTTAACGTATATTCATTACACTTAATAGAAATGTCCTGCAAAGCTTTTGAACTTTCTGTTCTGGTTTCTCTGGAGATTTTATTGTGCCATTGTTTCACTGTCGTAGGTCTTTCTGATTTATTCCCACTTTGTTCCGCATGTGGGGGAGCTACAAAGATACTCAGTGCTTCACCGTGTCAGGCCAATGAGTGCACTTAAAATCAGCCTGTGCTGCACTGTTATGAAAACTAGTATTAGAGCCGGGGTGAGAAAAAAAAGAGGTGAGAGAGAGAGAGTGTTTTGAGCAAGAAAGAGTATCTGGGGATATGGAAATACATGCTTACAGATTAAAGTCCTGCATCGGGGGTTAAAATGTATCAAGTTCAATGTTATTATCTGAAAAAGTGTTTGATTTTAATACATGTTATAACAGTGTGTTGTCCCGCCTCCACAAAACATCACATTTTTACGTAGTTTAAATGAAAAGGTGTTGAAAGTATTAGAGCTTAGATTTTATTTACATGCCCAATGTGACACGTGCAGCACTCAGGGTCAAAGATCTCACTTCAGTTTGACACTGTGAACTCTCTAACTGATGTTTTCATGTCAATCCCACCTTTCCATGTGTTGTACTGGCTAATCCAATTTTTCTCACAGCTCCATACGCAGTAGATTTAGAATTAGAATTAGGCTAATCCAAATCCTAATCTTTGTAAAAAAAAAAAAAAAAAAAAATCAATGTTGAGATCAGAGATTGTGTGCAGGATCGTGAGATAGAGATTAAGAAGAAGATGGTTCTAGAAGAGATTTCTATTATGCCTAATGTACTGTCTAGATCATAGGGTTCACATACAATATTTGACCATCTATTGTAAATGTACATCTGATTAGAATTGGGATTCAATAAAAAAAGAGAAATAGAATCATGCAAAAAAAATTTTATAACCATCCAAAAGTCATATAAGATTTTTTTTTTCTAAATTTTAATAAATGTTCTTCATCTAACCCTGTTCCCTCCATCTTCTGACTCTATTCCCTCCCCCACTGTGTCCATCAATCTCCTCTTTGTCTACTACCTGGTAGCTTCATCTCTAGGAACCTTCTTCTACCAATGTATCCATTGTCCCTCCTCTGAACATGTCCACATCATCTCAAACTGTCTTCTCTAGCTTTTTCTCCAAACCTTTCTGTCTGTTTTGTCCCTCTAATCACCTCTTTCCTGATCCCGTCCATCCTTGTCTCTCATAAATAGAATCTATCTCTAAAGAAGGAGATGGGAAGAATAGGGTGAATTGAAAAATGTTGAAAAAAATGTTGCTTTGGCAACCCCTGACAAGGGACATGCAATATTGTGAAATGTTGACCATCTCCCATTCACACTGGACGTCCAATCATGTAGGCCTAAACTAGATTTTGGGCAGAAAAACTATTATCACAAGATACAAATATAAACAACTATATAATATGTATATATGTATACATATATGTTTATGAATATGTATATGACACCTACAAATAATCTGTATATGATGTTTCCAACCATATATGGACCAATAATTACACCTGGTATATAAAAGTAAAAGCACAGATTTTTACTTCTCTTATTTGGAGTTCATCATCTTTTAAGCCCCCCCTCACCTCTTTCCTCCAGTTTGGCCTGAAGCTGAATCTGATTTGTTGTCTGTGATGCTGCGCCACCAGCCCATTGGCTCGTGCAGAACCATGTGCTGTGGATGCAGACTCATATAGCAACGGAGAGGGGGGGGTGAAGAGTCCATGAGTGTTACCCTGTCTGTGTTTCAAGATTAAAGAAATGAAGAGGAGAGTGGGCGCTGGACACTGATTTGTTTGTGTGTCTGTCAGCTGTTGCTTGTCTTTTGTCAAGACAAACGAGAGTACGGCCATCTGTAGGCTGCTGAGAAATAGGTCACGTAGCAACACATTTCCTCTCTCTCACCCTGTCTGTACCTACATTTCAAATTTGCAAGCTCTCCCGCAGCAATGTCGAGGTTTTACTCTTTTTTTTTTTTCTCACCAAGTCTACCTTGTGTCCATCTCAATCCTGTCTCCTTTGTCTTTTATTTTTGACTTTCTGTCTGTGTTCTTTCTACCTCACTACCCCCATTGCCTGTTGTTGCCATGGCTACCTCAACAGTGTGTCGGCATGCAAAGAGTTGCATTGGTTACCAAGGTGATGGGATGCTTCAGTAGATCTTAGGATACGTGCATCAGTTCACTCTGCCGCTGGATTATTAATATGTGTGAATTATAGTGTAATAGTGCTTTTTATTCTGCAGGTAATCAGTGGTTGGTTCAATATGTCAACTGCACTTGTTATATCATGTTATATTTTGAGTATGAGCGTATTTTATTGCCTGGTTGTAATTAATACAAGTGAACGAATTCATACATTTTTTAATTGACTGAATCAATGATACATTATAATATAAACAACAAAATATTACATTATCTATCTATCTATTTGTAAATGGTTTCGAGTTTTATTTTATTTATTTTAATGCCGAGTTTGATACATGATAAGCTTCATTTTATTTATACATTTTATTCAACTGTATCTTTCAGCCTATAAGTCACATTAATCAAAAAAGATACATAAAAAAAATTCCAAAAACAAAGAAACAAACAAAAAATACCTCATGTAATTGTTTCCCAAACAGTGGGTTGCGACCCCCTTATAGGCCGCAATATATTTTTTTGGATGGTCTCACATCATGTCACCTAGAAGTTCATAGTCATTTGTTGGTTCAGTTATTTATTTATTTTTTTAACTTGAATAATACTAATTGTCCGTATATATGTTGGTCAACAATAAAATATTCTCAATAATATTCATTTATAGTCAATGGTTTAAAAATAATGTCTAGTGTCTAGTATAGGTCGCACCAGTGTCCTTCAGCAGCTGTGTGAAAATAATGAAAATATTTTGAACAAATTTTCAGTGGTTCAGGAGTAGCAGGGACTGGTACACAAACCTTGAATAGCCCCTTGTGGATTTCAGTGTGAATGTGACTAATGTCAAATGTAACTGGTGCCCAAATATAAGTCACAAACCTATCTAAAAGGTCAAAGAAATAAAAATAACAGTCTGGAAAATATGGTTGCCCTCTTGTTTAATGGTTAGCTGACTAGTGTTCTAATATCTGTTACCTACAGCAACATTTTGTAAAATACTGAATTTGATCCAGTAGCTTGAAACATAAACAGTTTGAATGAAAATGAAGGTGTTCCCCTTTGTTCTATTACACATAATTACTTTATCGTAATGAATGAGTTAAAGTCATCACATATATTAATGTAAATTTTCAAACTCGTTTGACACTATTATTATCATCAACTAACATTACTACTAACTTTATTCTTCTCAGCTGAGGATAGGTATCCACACGGGCTCTGTGCTTGCCGGGGTGGTTGGGGTTAAAATGCCTCGTTACTGCCTGTTCGGGAACAACGTGACCCTGGCCAGCAAGTTTGAATCGGGGAGCCATCCACGGTGTATCAACGTCAGTCCGACAACTCACCAGTGAGTATCTGTTATATGATGTGGTAATAAACAGTGTATGTTTTTTGGACCATAAGGTACATAGATTTACCAACCATACACTCCATTTTTCAGTCTACAAATCCATCAAATTCTTCATCTTCAGCGTCTGAGTTTAACAGTTGGCGATTTTGGCGTCATGCTTGCTTCTGTCTCGTCATTATCGGAGTCTGTCTTGTTGTTGTTACTTAGCAACAGGGAATGTTAGCTGGGTTTAGCTAGGTGTGCTAGAGGTTAGTTTTACCCAACTGATGATGTGTCGTCACAATCGGAATAATGCTCAGTACAGTTCAGTGATGATTCCAACGTTTTTATATATGATACCTTAGCCTTAGCGTTGTTTCCCTCTCTAGGTGAATGTGTGTTCACTTCCTGTCATTTATTAAAATTGTCCCCCAATCACCAGGCAACAGACCAATACCAATCTGTGGGTCAATTGGTACCGGGCTGCAGAGAGATAATTTTATTAATCATGTGACGCTGAACAGTGTTTTATTTTGAAAAATGACCTGATCCCTTTGTGTCCGTGTATTCTGTCCAGGTTCAATGTGTTTAAACAACAACAACTGGTCGCCTCTTTGTGCCGCTATCACAGAGTTTGCATTTTCCGTCTGACTAACGGTGTTACATAATGAGACTACTTTTCTTGGTAACTAATAACGTAATGCGTTACTTTTCCCATTCAGTAATGCCGTTATTTATACTGGAGTGTGAAGAGGCTTGTTACTCATTACTATCTGTAGTCCAAATGGACGGTTTCTACCAGCCACGGAAAGAGGACTGTGTGGCAGCGGAGTCTGTCTGCCAATCAGAAAGAGACGCGGGCGGGTTTTCATGCCTTATAGGGAAATAAAAAGACTCGCACACACAACACAGTACAGGAGCACACACCCACAAGCAAGATGACGGCAATTGGCAAGTTGTGGTTAATAAAGATGCCTGTCAAAATGTCTAAACACCTATTTTGTTTCTATTGTACCACTACATTTTATCATAATAGTTGCTACAGAACACAACATTGACTTTTTTAAATGTGTTTTTAAGGCAAAGTAACTAATTATTAGTTATTTTTATAATTTAATTATTAGTAAAGTAACTAGTTACTTTTTCAGAGCAGTAACTAGTAAAGCAATAAGTTACTTTTTTTAAAGTAACTTGCCCAACACTGGATGGATGACGTACACACCCTAGTGGCTCTTTAACGAGGCAATGAAGCCTTAAAACTGCTTCACCAGAGAGAACAATGATTATGTTGGACGTTGCATTTTAATAATAGTTATTTATCCACTACACCTTAAAAGACCTGTCTGTGAAAAAACTGCCATTTAACCAGTATATAGCACAAAAAAGGTTGGGGGACACAGATCTAATGCTCTCACAGAGCTTGCAAAATATCTTCCATTAACGCCTTGTTGACACCAATATTTAGTGGAGTTCTTTGCTTAATCTGCTGGGAATCAAAGCAAGCAGTGTCTTAGTTTGGTTATTCTTTAGTTTAGTGACTAATAGTCTTGAGTTTAATCACATCCAAGTACTCATTACTCCATTATGTCCAGACACAATATACAGTCATTGAAAAAAATATTAGACCACTCTTTCTTTAATTTCTTGTCCATTTAAAAGTCTGCTTCCACTTAATCTACATTAATCTGGACAAATATAATAACAACAAAAAAAGGCTC
>JAFBJS010002607.1:0-23625 GCA_016785265.1 Paraplagusia blochii | reverse complement strand
TTTTCTCCAAACCTTCCTGTCTGTGTTGTCCCTCTAATCACCTCATTCCTGATCCTGTCCATCCTTGTCTCTCCTAAAGAGAATCTCAGCATCTTTACCTCCTCCACTTCCAGCTCTACCTCCTGTCTTCTGTCTATTCCTAGTGTCATATATACAATGTGATAATTAATTAATTAATTAATTAATTTCAATACGATATTACAAATTTGAACTTTTGCAACCAGATTATATTTAAACAATTTTTAGTAAAAAAGTGTTCTTCTTTGATCAAGCAGGTAAAAGGAAATAGAAACGTGTCTTTATTAGGCACTCCAATGACAAAAGTCCAATTTCTAAAAAGTAAACTTACCTTTTTTTTTTTAAGAGGCAATATTTAGCTTGTAGAATTTTTTTGTTTTAGTTTGAGGAGCATGAATTGGTGTCCATATATTTGTCCTCCCCATGTTTTAAGAGTGGTAGCACATTTTTAGAGATGTCAAACATCTAAAAAAAAAATACAAATATCCTTGACTTCAGGATGAAACATGAGCCATAGTCTGGTCTCTACTTTCTGCCAGGATAATTTTGCATTGTTTTGCCAAATCTCCAACCTCGGACACGGAAGACGAACCGTCCCAAACTGACTCTCCCACTCTGACAGTGCTCTCATCAATGTGACAGGATACGATCAAGCCTCATCCGGCGATGTGTCTGCTGGGCCTCCGTAGGGCCCTCACTGTCCCCTCTCTCCTCCACCCTCCACCCCCAACCACAACAATCCTAATGGGTTGTGATGGGCTCCCTCCGCCACGGCCCGTCTAATTGATGTAAATACTGCACATTTGAACCCGATGTCCTTCCCACCATCCCGGGCTGCCCCCTCCCTCTGTTCCTCCTAACAGTGCGGCTCAAGGGTTGGGCCGACTGAGTGATCATTAGAATGGCAGTCCTTATTAGAGGAGCAGCTTGTCTGACAACCCGTCCACGTCCCGGAGAGGGAGAACACGTCGTCCTGCGTATCTAGATCATATTACATGACATGACCTCCGAACAGATACTACCAGTGAATCACGGCTCTGTCAGGGCACCAGGGCAAGGTGGTGTTTTTGTAGGGGTCCCCCCTGTCGCCTGTCACTCTGCCTCCCCGACACCACCCTGTCTGTCTGACCTGGATGCACTGTGTCATTTTAGGCAGGGCTACTGTCACTGGGTGTTGGGGCTGAGGGGTCTATGTGCCGTGGCATTTTTAGGGAATATTTTCCATGAAGTGAGCATCCACAGCTCTCCGGAGTCTGTAAATGTCGCAGTCAATGATTAATAGATAGAGATGGCGGTAAAATGTCCAGTGTGGCCAGATGCTATCCAGGGCTGCGCTGAACTGATATAATGGGGCAACTCTGCCAATTTGGCTGCTGTACAAAGACTGGAAGTTCCCCAAGATTGATTCTGCTCCTGCGTTGCCCCGGTGCCTGGGGGCTGAATGTTGAGGATGCACTCTAGTGAAAAATGCTGTTGGTGTATTTTTATTACTATTATTATAACTGTTATTATTAGGAAAAATCAGGATGATGGGGATAACTGAACGCTAAATACCACTCCCTGACATTTGCATGCAACAGTGACAACGTTGAGCCAATTTATGATCATTTTTGTATCATTTCTAAAGTCAAGAGAATCTCTCTGGGAAAGGGCGGAGGTGGTGGGTGGGGGGGCTGGAATCATCTGCAGCCGGAGCCCTCTGAGGCTGTTTTGCAAAACAAAACGAAGCAGCTCGTCCCCCTTATTGAAAAAAAAAAATATATAGTGCAGTGAGACGGAAATTTATTAACTGGCAGCAGTTAATGTGTGCATTATTCATTTCTGGTGAGCATGAAAAATGATCTAAAGAGGTTTGAAATTGCAGACGCGCAGGCTGACTGCACAGTGGCTGAGCTGGGCTGGGCTTGGGATCACTGCTCCGTTTCATCCTCTTGCGGGGGTGTTTTTGGGCGGAGAGGTGGAGGGCTGCAGGGACGGATGGATAGATGGATGGAGGGTGGAGAGGAGGAGTGTGAGGAGCCTCCTTTTTCTGGACAGTATGGCTTTGCAGTAACAGCTGTGCTCCTCTCACGAGGGGGTGGCAGCAGCACTGGGAGAGAGGCTGCTTGGGACAGATGGAGCGGCTCTGCACCACCTTCCGATTGCACCACCCGCCACCAACTCTCTTTTTTTAACGTGTCAAAAAAATTCCCTCTGTTAATGTTTACAAGTCTACGTGCGGATACTATCAGAGGGAGAATTTTGGATAATTATTTAATTATTGAGATGAATTATGTCCTTAGAAACTGTTTGCAGTATTGACCAAAGGTTAAAAATCACATTGAGGCTTCAGATTATCACATGCTCTTAATCTGGTGCCATAACATTGGGCAGGACACACTGAACATGAGCTGACTACAAGTTACGAGCCTTAAAGCTAACACCAAAAAAAGCAGGGATTATACAAAAAAAAATCACTGTAAAATTAGAATAAAATCAGATTTTTTTGTAAGAATGAAAGTGACTGGAAGTCAATGTTTCAATGAAAATACTTGTTATTTAATATAAGGGCACGAATATGTGATTATTGCACATAATAATATGAGATAAAAATGAGACAGAAAATTATACACATGTATTTATTATTATTTCTCCCACAACACGGTCATATAGAACATTTTGACCTATGGTGTAAGAAGAATGGGTTCAGATTTTTCCTTTAGATTTTTAACCAGTATATTTTACTTGCCATACTAACAGTTTTAATAACACCTGGTACTACGCCTACAACTAGTATCGAAATAAAAAAAACAAAAAAAAAAATAAAAGGGAGAAAAAGGAAAAAAAAAATATTAACGTAGTGAAAAAAACTTTTATTGATTTTTTTGTTTTTTTTCTTACTATTTTATCAGTCTTTGCTTCACATTGTCTTATATACAGTTTGTTTCTGTGACTCTCTGATTCTACGCCCTGTCTGTTCCTTGGCTACCTAATCAGACTTTATAATCACGGTATGGGCGGGGTCAGGGGAGGGGCTAACAACAAGATGATAAAAGTTCACTACATCAAAATGTTTATACACTGACCAGGTAAAAGTATGTCCTGGTAAATCTTTGATGACAAAGACAATGTCATTCTCTTATTTTATCTAATTTCACATTAGTTTTTCATAGATAATTTCACGTACAAACAGCATTTCTCTTTAACAAATATATAGTAGATTTGTGAATGTATCGCAATTCTGTTCTCATATTAAAATAACAAATTAACTTCTTCAGTTACTGTATATTTTTTGTATATTTTCTTTTTGTAAAGGTAGTATTCCAATATAATATTTTGCATAGGTATTACAATAAAATCATTCAATATGTTTTTACACATTACTTCTAGAGCTAGATAAATATACGCCAATAAAGACAATTCAAAGTAAAGTTAAATATCTATATTTATGTTTCCAAAAATGACTTTTTTCTTATTTTTTTCTTATTTCTTGTATTTAATTGTATTAAGTTGTATTTAATCCAGGACGACTTCCTCACAAAGACTAATTTTTCTTGTTCCCTCTGTAATGATCATGTGACGACAAGAAATAAATAAACGTTTTAAAACAGGTCTTTACAATAAACTAGATGAGCAGGAATATGAATCTAATATTAGGACCTTCTCTTTGTATTTCATCTCTCATCATCATCCCCTCTGACCCTCTCCTCCTCCTCCTCCTTTTCCCTCCTTCCCTCCTCTCCTCCACTGCTCCAGTAGGAGGCAGTGGGCAGCAGTCAGTGCCAGTGGCATATGGCTTTCTACTGCACTAAACATCCATACAATAGACAGGCCCATCAGTCACGGCGGCGGCTGGACGAGGGGAGAGAGCAGGCCTCCGAAGAACGGTGTTTAGGACTTACCTGCTGTTAAAACATTACCTCCCAAATACGAGCTCCCTGAAGAACCTTCAACGTTAGGAGGCCAGAGGAACCGTGAAATACGACCCCGGTGGGCGCGCATCACCCACGCCGGCTTATAGCAAACAGCAAATATGCTTCCTGAAACCTCTCGCACTGATCCACGGGTCAGGCCTTCGTAGACCAATTAATGTGGAGCATCTGCTGCACGAAGGAAGAGGAAGAGACCACGTTGAAGAACTTCACAGGCGTTTGGAGCCGTCTTAGTAAGAAAAGCAGTTTCCTGCTTCTCTACCAGTGGCTGTTACTGCACTCAACTGATCTCCTCCATTAAAACCAAATCAATCCATTCTTTCAACCTTTTTTTTTCCTCCTTCTTTGGAGAAACTAACGCGTCTTTGTTCTTCCTCGAGCCTGTGTTTTTTTTTTTTTTTTTTTTTTTTTTTTTTTTTTTTTTTTTTCTGCCAAATTTAACAGAAGGCTTGGAGGTTAACAGGGGTCCAACCCAGTATCACCTTCTGGAGCGGAGCAGAGAAGTAGCAGAGAAAGACAATCAGCCTGAACCCCGCTGTCTCCAACACAAAGTGAAAAGACTCTAATTGGGCTTTTTTACGCTGCATTTTCCTGCAGGATTGCTGGATCATGAAAAAGCAATTAAAGCGCAGAGCTGCAGTTCATTCATTCTTATTTTTTAATCCTTTCATTGGAAAAGGAGA
This sequence comes from Paraplagusia blochii, assembly GCA_016785265.1. Classification (NCBI taxonomy): domain Eukaryota; kingdom Metazoa; phylum Chordata; class Actinopteri; order Pleuronectiformes; family Cynoglossidae; genus Paraplagusia; species Paraplagusia blochii. Next base: position 19,013 of record JAFBJS010002607.1, on the reverse strand, counting down.
TAAATTTGAAATCACTTATGTGAGACAGGACTTGTGGTTTTTAATTTAGGGCTTTAGGAGGAGCAGATGTCGGGCTTGGGAGAAATTATAGGAAAATCAATATTCTGGAGATAATTTGGTCTTTGGTACTGCAGTGTTAAAAGAAACATTCAACATTTGTTCTGTTTTTTTTTTTCTCTCTTCTTTTCTTTTGAAAAACATCCTTTAGAAAAGGCAGGCATATGTGATAGGACTGCAATTCCCAGGAACACATCTAGGGGCAGCAGAGTCTGTCAAACCAGTTGGTGAGGACATTAGTAGAAATATTAAAAGGGAAAAAAGAGTTGTTTTTTTAAAAAAAAAACATAAAATAGAAAAAATATATATTTTTTACCAGGTTTACCATGACATATATATTTTTTTATTTTTATAAATATTATTTGTATTTACAGAACCTAAATAAATATATATATATATAAAAAAATAAAATATTCTAAAAAAAATAAAAAAAAAATGCCAAAACTTTAACTTCTAAATATTCGGTTTAAAAAAAAAAAGATTTAAAATCAACATGGATTTTTTTTCATTTGTTTATCAACTTTTTGCTGTGACCTGGTGGTAATAACTCATAATTAGAGACAGCCAGGATCAACAGCCGCCATCAGCCTTGTCTTCAGTCCAGGCTTTGTTAACCAAGCGCATAACTGTCTCATAACTGCGAATGTTCCAGTCGGCAGAGTCCATACATTGTAAATTAGCTCTGTTAATGTTCCCTACTCTGCTCCCAGACACAGTGGTGGGTGTAAACCACACACACACACACAAACACTAGTGCTGTTTTTCACATGCACAAAGTGATCAACTCTCACACCCCAGACGGTGAGATGTCAACATGAAATACCTTCATTTGCATTAGCTTTAAAAAAAAAAAAAGAAAAAGAAAAGAAGAAAAAAAGCACACACACAAGCCTGTCTTGACTTCTTGTTGTGCCAGCGTCACACCGGTGTCTCCATAAAATTCACTTAAGCCACGGGGGTCCCGAGACCCTGCTAAATACTGGACCAATGCCGCTGTCAACAGTTCGTCAATCACAGGACCAGTCCAACTGGTTCAAACACACACCTCCAGCAGCTGCTGCACAGAGACACAAGTTTGTTGTTGCCTTATTTTACTTTTTTTTTTCTACTTTTTTTTCACAAAATGATATTCTCCTGTCCATGACATACACAACATATTAAATATTGTTAGGGAAATTGTTAATTTTTGACATTTTATTAATTTAACGTTAGGATTAAGTTCACATTTTGAAGGTAAATTGTGTGGAAACAATTAGCAAAGTAATTTGCTAATTTACGGTACATGCATTTTTTATAGAGCTGATAAGAACAATAAAGAAAAACATATCGCACCTATTTTGCAGTAGTTTTATTTTGAAATTTCTAATAATTAACAATCTTAATCAGAATATTTGGTATTTTCCTCATCACAAAGGCCACAGAAATGTCTGATCACAACACATAGGCAGCTGGTGGATGCTCCTTTCATACTGATGTAAAAACCTGTTTGCAACACAAACAGGTGTTGAAAACTCACTGAATATCTTTCTGAATATATACAAAAGTTAAATTAATTAATTTTTGGAACAGATTATCCAGTGAAATAAAATTTGCAATATTAATAATAGTAATAATAATAATAATAATAATAATAATAAAAAACACAAAATCCAGTTGTTAAAATAAAGTATTTGTTAAGAACTAGGGTATAATTGCACTATATTCTTGATTTGGATGCATGTTAAAAAATATTATATAAATTTTAGGAGCCAGTTTACAGTCCATAGTGACATCTCTGTCAGCGTCTTGTCAGGACGTAATCCCAAAGGAGAAGAGGAAGGATTTAATTCCGACCACTTTCTTTTCAGACCTGTTTTTGTAATTAAACCCATACAATTATCAGTGACAAGCCCGGGGTCAGAGGGAGCACACAGGAGCGGCCGCTGCTCCAATGGACCTGCAAGAGTGAAAGGGTGACGGGGAGAAGGAGGACAAGAGGGAGAGGAGAGTGGGAGATTATAGGGAGAGAGAGAGAGAGGGGGGGGGGAAGATCAGACGGAAAAGTTACAAAAGCTGCAGCAGCAAGTGAGAAATGAAGCAGGGACACAGTGAATGACTGAAGGGTGAGACAGAGGGTGAGTCATCTTCACTGAAAGCGTATGGATTTCAGCATTAAGGCTCTGCGCTGCTCTGAGAGTTAACCCCCAGACCACAGTGTTTATTCTGGGACCGTGTTCCAGATCTGGGGCCCCGATCCAGTTCCCGGACATCAAACGGACTGGAGCTGTTAGAGCAGAGCCTTTTAGCTGCTCCTCAAAGGACGGCTTTAAGTGAATTTGAGCAGCTGTGGCAATTTGTGACAATATTTTTACTATAAATACAGAGCCACATGGTAATGGGATGGCAATACAAACAAAAGCCAGATGCAGTGAACGAGAAGAGGGGGGAAAAGTTCAGCGTTACATCCAGAAAACAGAGCCAATTACATGTTGAGAGTTTGGATATTTACAAATACTATAATTATAATACTAAGCAGGGTTATTTTTATTAATTTATAGTAATATTTTAGATCTTATAGCATTGGGCAGATCACCCACTGCAATAACTCCAAATCATGGATGTGCAAGTGCTACAGTGCAAGTTTTCATCTCTCCAAAAAATATGTTTTAAAAAAAGATTCACAGTGTAAATGAAATGTAAACCATCACATTCGGTTACTTTAATTACACATATATCATCAATAATAACTGTTAGTTTCAATGGTGAATATATCTGGACCGCAGGCAGGCCAGTCAACAAACTGTTGTTGTATTTATCTGCCTTTATTTTGTTGCTCAAAAATTCATGAGATCTTATTGTCTTAATCAAAGTAGAAGGTTTGCCATTATTTTTAAACCACTCAATCAGATGTCCAATCAAATTGATATACAAATGGCCTGATCAGGCCCACATTTTTGGTTCTGCCCACCCCCAGATCCAGATTATGGTAGGGAGATGGCAAAAATCTTTTCAAAGTCTTTACTTTCAATGCATTGTTCCCATTTCTTTTTCTTGGAAATATGGCAGCAGGTAAAAAAAAAGGCCTTCGCGGCATGTTTTATGTTCTACAACAATTGATTTATTCTATTTGACTCCAGGATTACCAGTGTGAAAAAAAAAAGATGGCCGAAATGCCAAGAATTTGGTCAATGAGGGAGATTGTAAATGAATAGAAAGTAAACTCCTTGTCATTGTGATTCAGACCGCTGCACTCAATAAAGTTTCACCTCTGTCTTTAACCCATCACCAAAGTGAACAGTGAGCTGCTTTGAGCGCCCAGGGAGCAGGTGGAAATGATGCCATGCTCAGTGGACCTCTGTGGCAACCTGGCAGCTGGTGGATTCGAACCTTGGACCCACACCGCACCGCACCCAAATCTTAAACACTAGGCTACCACTGCACCCATGTGATGTGTTATATATATAATCTTAACTCTTAGACATGTCCTAGTCCAACCCACAGACTTCAAATAGGTACTTTTTCAATGTTATTGTATATTGTTTGTAAAAAAGTATAAATTATACTTTAAATAAATAGTTTTAAAATGTAAAAATGTTGGAAAAACATACTATGAAAGGAGATTTTTTTCTGAGACTCTTTATATCTAACAGTATATCCACCTAAACTGATTTTTATAAAGATGTTGGAAGCGTCAGAGAGAAAAAAAAAAAAAAAAAAACTCATTCATTCCTCTTCCCTGTCTGCATTTTGTGCTTTTACGTATTGGTCCTTTGTCAGCGTTAAATAAAAGCTTCAGGTGATTTCTGAGTGGAGCTGACACACTGGGCTGCTTGACAACATCTTCTAAAGAGCATGCAGATTAATAATCTGCCCGGTCGACCATGAAATCATAATGGATTTCATTCAGTGGCCGCAGTGATGGTCCACTCATTATGGTGGAACCATTCAAACCACATGTAACGCTGAACCCACAACACAACCCTGCTGCTGCTGCTGCTGCAGTATAAATCAAATCCTCCGTCACTTTGAGTTGTGTGTCCCTAACCCTCCTCTGTTATATCACACAAGGTCTTTACAAAAAACAACAGCTCAATCCTGACTTTTTCAGGTGAAAACGATTGTCCTGCAGGGACAGGGACGTATTCGATGAATCACATTTTACATTCAGTTTGATGGTGTCCAGTCAGTACTGAATATCACCGGTCGTTCAAACAGCTGGAGGAGCTTCTCCGCCGCCGTGATCTTAGTGGCTTCTTGGCGTGTGACCCGTGTCACAGGTCTCACAGCCTGATGGACACAGCTGTCTTGCTGCAGGCGAAACAGGAAGAGAGGAGATGCAGCGGTGAGAGATGGAGACGGAGAGCTGGGAAGACCAGCCGTTATGACCATGTCTGAGGCGACAGTGTGGACACAGTCAGAAGAAAATTCAGCAGGCAGCGCATAAAAAATGTGGTCCAGGGACTGTAGCCACGTTTGCTGTCAAGATTTTGAACCGGTTCAAGGAAAGAAAATGGAGCGTAAACTTTTGGCATTTTGTTCAGAACAGAAACAAAACATGGTATATATAAATTTATTTTGTTCCAGAACGCCTATTTAAAAATAATGTTAAGCTGTCATTACTGGTTCTTTAAAAAAAAAAGTCTGTGTAGTCTACAGTCCAAGTCATTGGTCTCCTAGTCTAGTCTATGGTAGTCTACAATGACCTGATGAGGTTGACTTCCTGTGACGTTCACTGACTGAATGGAGAGAGTGGGTGGAGCATCAGACTATATGGGGAGGACTGACTACCAACTACTGTCTCAAAGACATCAATAACAGGTCTATATTGTAGTCTGTCAATATGGAAAATGTTAGTTTCAGACATAATATTAATATATTTGTCCATGTTAATGATGGGATGATCATTGATCATTAAATATTGTTAATGCGAAAAAATGCATTATTCACTGTTAGCATAGTTAGACTACAATATTTCTTTGGAAGAGAACAAACAAACTAATTATATATTTTTGCCATTTCTTGGGTTTAGATGTGAGACATTCTGAGAATCAACAACATTTAAGTCGAAATGTTGAGTGATGTGAAGCCTAAATTAAGGGAAACCACCAGGTACGTAATTAAGCTCCGCAAGAATCATATATTTTGTTTCTAACTGGTCAAAACACAAAATGGTAAAATACTGTTTGTGTTCAGAATGAATCGGCCAAAATTCTGGTTCAAAGCCCTGGTTAGACTGAATTTATTGTATCTTAAGTAAAACAAATTGCAGAAATAAAAAAAATAAAATTGCACATTAATCAAAATAAAAAAAAAAGTCAGTTGAAGGTGAATTTATTTTTGTGAAACCCATGAATATAGAAAAAAAGGTAGAAACATTTGAGTCTGAGTCATACTGGTCTGACTTGTACAGAATCATAAGGGTTGGGAACTTCTTGGTTAGAAAAAAAAGAATAAATGTGGAAAAAAAGTATCTTAACAAACAAGTCTTTTTAAAATATTTTTAAATCAAAATAATAAAATATAAAAGCACACAAAGTCACGAAAGAAAAAAATTCAAAGAGAACAAATGGAAAATAAACCATAAATACAAGGTGCCAGCAGTTACTCCATGAACCAGTGAACGTGTCACTTAACAATTCCCAAAGTGTCCGTCCACATAGACTGAGTCCAGGAGGCCCAGGCTGGAAGGGAATGGCAAAGACCCAGGACAGTACAGTGTGATCAGGTCCCAGACTAAGGTCTGAACCCAGATCTCCTTGAACAGACGTAATAAAAAAACCACCTAACAAACAATTCCAACACTGATCTGTGGATGAACCGTGTAGAGACTCATTCATCTTGTAGCGGCCAGTGTTTGAACACCTGTTCGGACTGTTAGCTGCAGACAGAGTCCAGCAGGGCCGGACAGCGGCCGAGGAGCCGCAGAGCACATGTTACCAGTGGAGGACGGAGCCTCTCGGACAGTAGGAGAGCCACATGTGCCGGGGGTTTGGGGGGGGGAGACGGCACTCACGCTGTCACCGCTCTGACATATACATAGGCAAACATTTGTGTGGCGGGGCAGACATGCACACAGACACACACCAGTGCACACACACACACACACACACACACACAGCAGGTCCAAGCCAATTAACACCCTGCCACTGCACGGATCATATTGGGAGCAGTGGTGGAACAGGAGGGCATATGTGGATAATCATACATGCAAATGAGACGAACAAGAAAGGAATCTTAAATCCTGGCAGCGACTCCTGACAGCACCTCGGAATATAGGGCCGTGCAGCACGGATCAAAGATTCCTAAGTGTTACCTCAGAGATATTTATTCAAAAGCGCCGTGTCCAAAGTGTGGCCTGGGGGCACATCAAGGCACACTGGTTGGAATTTCATGGCCAATATCTTTCTTTTGAAATGATGTTTTGAGTCGCGCCATCAATTTTAATTCATATTAATCTGTTTTACCTCATGTGTTGTTATTATGTTTTGAGTATTTAAGACCATATTTTAATATTTCTATATTTAAATTACCTTGCACAATGTATTCATAGTAATAATGATATAATAAACAATTACATTATTTTTGCCCACCTGAGGGTTACTGTGCTAGTGTTTGTATAAAGTGCATATTTAGTTGTTTTTTTCAGCATACAATGAATAGGAATATATAGAATGCCTAAAAACACTGTGTTTGTCAGAACAATGTCAAAGCTATTGTGTAAGAACTGAAAGGATTTTGGTTACTGCCAAGAAAACCATGGAAAATATCTAGTTATCAGCTCTGAAATTAAACTATTAAGATCTATTGTTGTTGTTGGCAACAACAAATGCACATTTAGTGGAACCAGGCATCAAAATGACCAAGAAATTGAAGAAAACAGCAGGGTGATCTTATAATTTTTTTTCTTGTTTGTATGTTTACATATTTGTCCTAACATCCCTCAATTTTTTGGCCAGCAACAACTACCAACTACATATTTTAGAGAATTAATTAACTTAATTAAATTATATTATAATGCACAAAATAAATCAGAATTTTTTTTTTTTTTACATTTTCTCAGGTTTTACAGGTTTAACATCTGTATAACGTTCTTGTTGATAATCAGGCAAAATGTGATTAAAGTCTATCAAATAGGATATTGGACAAATGCATGTTTACAAGATTTTCCTAAGTGAAAACACAGTCGTTGGTTGAAATCCGAAGGTTGTCCCGTGGATCATTGAAAGGTCTAAGAACGACAAAACTCTCTTTTCTTCTCCCTGAAATTTGACTCCAAAACCAGAAGATGGCAACATTACCTCTGGCGTTGGTTGGTAGGGTCTGCCTGTCTGCTGCTTCAGTTAATATTTATGCATTCTCATGTTCACCTAGTGCTTCATTTATTTATTTATTCATTTACTCGTACTGCAATACAAACATTATACGTCCAGAGAAGGGAGAGAGGGGAAAAAAAAAAATCAGGTAAATATATTGAATTATTCACCAGGTTCCTGACTTGACTGCTGGTGGTTAGGAGAGATGAAAGTCAGACACACACACACTCTCTCTCACACACACACACACACTCATATCTCCCAGACTGGGTCTGTATAAGTGTCTGTACATATGTGTATCTAATGCACATGTCATGCCGTTTCCAACAGTATCTGTTATGGAAAAGATGTAACTTTAACTGGTGTGTTTTATCACCTCCTCCTCCTCCTCTTCACCGTATCCCATTATTACATAAATGTTCATGCACAGAGACCACAACAGGGTTCCAGCGTTAACAGCCCTAAAGCAAAGACATCAACGTCAGTCCTGAAGTGCTGCGTGTGAGGAGGAGAGAAGACACGCAGCAGAAATGCTGTGAATGGTAAATGATGCCTTTCATTACTGTAGTTCAGCGGTGGGTCCCCTCGACACCACTGTACGACGAGGGCTGATCCACTTTACTCACACTTTCACCACTCGCAGCCATGGCTGCCACTTCAAACAGACTCAGCTAAGATGAGGCCATTTGCCATGGTAAACAATTTAATATTTGATGTACAGTAGAGCGAGCGGCGGAGGCCCCCGCCCCTCGTCTTTTTTCAACGCCCCTGTTTGTAGTCGTGTTTTTCCTGCGTGTGCGCGTGTTGGCTGAGTCGATGAGGCTGCATGAGGCGAAGGGAGCGTTGGAGTGCGTGCATCATCTCACGTAGGGAGAGATGACGATGAAGAAATCATGCAAGGCCTGTCAGCATTATTTATCAGATTATCACTGCATGTTCTCAAATGCCAGACTTTATAAAAGATACAGTTGATGTTGAAAAGTTGTTAGAGTACTACTAGAGTATTTCCCTAGTACTCCTCTGTGGCACAATGAAGAAATGTACAGATTTAGATGGATGTATGGTTGGTGGTTGGGTGGGTGGATGGTTGGATTGGGTAGATAGGTAGGTAGGTAGGTAGATAGATAGATAGATAGATAGAAAGATAGATAGATGGATGGATCGATGGATGGATGGACGGACGGACGGATGGATGGATGGATGGGCGGGCAGACGGACGAACGGGTGGGTAGATAGGTAGGTAGGTAGGTAGGTAGGTGGGTAGGTCGGTGGGTGGTTGGGTGGATGGATGGATGAATGGATGGGTGGGTGGTTGGGGGGATGGGTAGGTAGGTAGGTTGGTAGATAGATAGATAGATAGATAGATAGATAGATAGATAGATAGATAGATAGATAGATAGATAGATAGATAGATAGATAGATAGATAGATAGATAGATAATGGATGGATGGATGGATGGATGGATGGGCAGGCAGACAGATGGACGGACGGATAGGTAGGTAGGTAGGTAGGTGGGTTGGTCGGTGGGTGTTTGGGTGGATGGATGGATGGATGGATGGATGGATGGATGGATGGATGGATGGGTACCTACCCACCTACCTACCTATGGATGGGTACCTACCTACTTACCTACCTACCTAAGTAGGTAGGTAGGTGGGTAGATAGATAGATAGATAGATAGATAGATAGATAGATAGATGATTTTCAATGAGGTAAAGGCTTCAACATAGGAGTGACTCAACCTGCGAGTGTTGCTATCAAATAGATTAAACTTGTATCTATTACTGTATAGTGTAATGATATTTATATTAATATTCATATATATGGCATTGAAAAGACCACATTTTAATATGAAGAGTTATTGTTAAGAATTCAATCATTGTCAGTTCTCTCAGTGCCAGTCAATTTCTGAAAGAAAAATTCAACATCATGTTAAACTGTGGAACGAAATTGTCACTCGGTGCTGGAGGGAGTCTATTTGTCTGATGCCAAGAAGGCCCATGAGGGCAATGTGGGCTCGCTGGAGAGGAAGGAGCCAGTTGGAAGAGCTGAAGAGTCAGTGCTGAGAGCAGAACAATTACAGCAGTCACTTACTATCACAGTGTCTGTTGGATGCAATGGCACAGCAGGACGCCGGGGGGCAAGAAGAAAGCCTTCATACAGCTGGTATCACAAGATCAGGCTGGTGGTGCCAGAAATGACAAAACAATATGCCAGGCCCACTTAAGGCTTCTGAACGTCATCATCCTTCATCTTCCCTCTGTTTTCTAATCAAATGTACAAAGTAAATTACCAGAGAGGTTGGTAAACTTCCTAAAAAATGGGATAAAACTCAATATTGGTTACAAAGCTTGGCTAAATGAGTTGTAAAACATCCTAACACATACATGATGTTGGGTTTGTCAATGATGGCCTTGGGTGCACAGGAAGATTCTTGATATTCTGGAAGATTCATTCCAGGTCTTCTGGATATCAACACTATATTCATCTTCTTCTTCTGTTTAGCTTTTACCTTTTTCAGGGTTAGCCACAACAAGTCAACATTTTCCATAACCTGGTCTCCAACCAATCTGCTACAGAAATCGTTTTTTTTTGTCCAAAGATTTATGTTGGGTTCTTCCTGACGCAAACCTTACCATTTATGGGGGCTTAGGACCGGCAGTAAAAAACACTGCCTTGCGCTCCCTAGTGGTTGGTTTTTAGCATTTTATTAAGGAAGGAAGGAAAGGAAAGCAAACTCCTTGTCATTGTGACATTGTGACTCACACCACTGCACACAACAAAATGTTATCTCTCTGCATTTAACACATCACCAAAGTGAACAGTGGGCAGATTTAAGCGCTTGGGGAGCAGTGAGTGGGGACGGTGCCTTGCTCAGTGGACCTTAGGGGTAACCTAGCAGTTGGTGGATTCAAACCTGGAACTCTCCAGCCCCAAGTTTGGTTCCTTAACAACTAGGCCAAACTAATAGTAAAAATATAAAAATAATAATGTTAATACATTTTATTTAAATAAAAATGATTATATGTTTCAATATCAAGCTTAGGTCATTGAATATATGTATGCACGTCTTTGTTTCAATTCTAATATTAAAGGGTGCAGTGCATAATCAAATTATAGGCTTTAGTTTTTTAGGTTTTATCTGATTATTCAACTTTATTCAGCCTGTCTACTCTGCTTATTTGTTTACTTTAACATGTGTCATTTGGCATCTGTCACAGTTTTGGAAAGGTCCAACTACAGACGTGACAAACGCTGATAGTCAACGGCGCTGAAATTTTGTCAGCTTTCAAGATTAAAGCTTAACTTTTCTGCAGCTAATGAAATATTTCACATCCAGATGGGGAACGTGACTGGAGTGTTTAAAAAAAAAAAAAGAAGGATAGAAAAAGAGACATGTGCCAAAATAGCCGCACACAGACAGGGACATTAAAATGCACGCACACCTATACAGACGTAAGTCTGTAACGTACGAGAGTCTCGGAAAAACACAAGCGTGGACAGACGCGCAAAGACGCACACACTCAGAGGGAAGCAGCTGACCGCATCTGCCCCTCTTCCTCAGGTTCACTGGAGGCCACTCCGGCAGCCTCACCTCACCGTGTCATTCCTGATTCTCCTGATAGGATCCATCATCTAGCTGGCAGTCTGGGTGCCAGTCAACCGCCTCCCTGGGGACTTTCAGTCGTTGGGAGCCGGGAAGCACTGGACTGAAGCGTCCCCAGCCTCGGCAGCAGCTGCGCGAGAGACAGAGAGAGAGGCGCGGCGCAGATGTGGGAGTCTGGAACGACAGAAGGCACAGGCTGATTCCAACATCGGCCATATTTGTTATTCCACCTCTTCCTGGGAGGAAGGAGCTGGGCCTTGATCTGGCTCTCAAAGTTAAACACTTAGCTTTTGTTTCCAGAGATGAAAAAGTGCAAGAAGAACAAGTTGTAAAAAGACGGAGATAGAAAAGGAGGGGGCGAAAGGAGACTTGGTGCCAGAGGAGAAATCCGGGGGCCGAGTACAAAGTGGAACTGGCCATTTCATTCTCCCGCTGTGTCAATATCACCATCGCCTCGGAGCTGTGACACACCTTTCCCTTTTACAGCAGTTTCTTAAAACAACTACAAACACATACATTGACTTTATGACCATTTACATTAATACGTTTAGCAGATGCTTTAATCCAAAGATACTTTTGTTACCAAGCATTTGGTTCCACTGGGAATCGAACCCTGTACTTGTTGCTCTCTGCTGGCAAAGCAGGTATGGTAACCACTGTTCCATCTCACTTAAATTAAACACGTCATCTTTTTTTACATATACATACATATGCATCCCTAAAGTAAAGTCGGAGTTAGAGATTGTAGTACTAAGACTCCAGTACCGGTGATCATCCACTAGTGGTCACTGCATTTGGACTTCAAACAGTGAGCATTAAAAAGAAAATAGTGTGTGGTCCCGTCTGTTCAAATAACAGAGAAAAAAACAAGTGCATTGAGAGGTGAGTGAAGTCATCAGGTTTCAATCAACGCTCATATACAAACGAAAACACAGACTCCAGATCAGCTGTGTCCCGACATTAGATGACATCAGGTGTGAAAACAACACCCTGTTAATGGGTCAATACAGTGACTGCACTGTTTACAACACACATCACAGCCTCGCCTATACTTCCATTGGACAAAACTGTGTTTTTCATTTCTCTTATTATGATCTTTTTAATTTCACTGATTTTTTTTTTCAATTGTTTTAGAGTATTTTTTCATTTTACTTGGGTTAAATCCTAGTTTTAAAGATGACATGACACTTGGAGAGCAACAAAAGTGTATTATTTTTTTGGTAGAGATACAGTAACTTAATAAATACATTTAACGTACATCTAAATTACATTACTTTGTTTAGGCAAAATATCTTATTTAAAGTGTTATTATTGTTTATACCATACTTTAAAGCAGTGCTGCTCAATAGGTAGATTTACATGTAGATCACGAGGGAAGACCTGGTAAATCATGAACAAATTAACTGAAATGTATAAATACAATTCAGGGGCAGTGACGACCTGGTGGTTCTAATCCACCAGCTGCCAGGTTGACTCTGCTCAGATCATACCCCCGCCCTGGCCCACATAACTGCCAGTGGACTTACAACCCACAGGAAGGCTCACAGTATGGAGCAGTGTGATTTGGGTGTCAACTGTGGAGACTGCAGCCCCAGAGACACGGTTAGAGATGAATGAATATAGAGTGTAATAGTCACAAGAGGTTAAAACTGAAACTGAATCTAAAAGCTAATTATATTTTTTCAGCTGGTATGAAATAAAAAAATTGATATATCAATTTTAAACATTTTTTACAAAATTAATGGAGATAAGTAGCTTAGTCATTAGAAAAGCACCTTTCAGGCCCAAAGTCGACAACCCAGATTTAATGATGGATTGTTGGATCAGAAAAACAAGTTTTGAAATCTAATAAAGGAAAATTAGAACTCTAATGTTAACAATCTGATGATGATGATGATGATGATGATGAAGATGATGATGATGATGATATAGTGAAAATTAACTTTATTCATTTTATCATTCATTTAATCATCTTCATCCACTTATCCATTGCCTTGTTGCTGGGGCAGCAGTCTCCACGGCTGCCACCCAAAACCCACTGCTCCATACTGTGTGCCTTCCTGTGGTTGTGTAGCCCAGTGGAAGGTATGTTAGTCGGGACGGTACTATGATCAACGCACTCCAGTGGTAACCTGGCATCTGGCGGATTCAAACCCAAAGCCTTGCGGACCTAGGTCTGTCCCCCTAACCCCTAGGACACCACTGCAGCCCAAATTTTGTTTAAAAAGCCAAAAAAAAAAAAAATTAAACTGAATAAACATTTCATTGATTATCCAAAAAAAAGAAATGGTTTCTATAATGGTTTCCTCTCTGGTTACATCCAGTACAGGTGGGAAGACATTTTGCCCATCATGCTCACGCTGTCCCTCTGTGGACGACTGTGATGAATCATACCAGTCAAAATCATAGCAATCGCTTGCAAACACTTTTTCACTGGGAATTTTACTCAACTCTGTTTGTTAGTAACACAATCCAGTCATGCAAAGGGAACATCCTCTTCCAACAGCACAAGTGAGAAATGGGATAGTCTTCCCACTGAGTTCCCAGACGTAGGATTTCTGTAGTATTCTCACACCCGGTGTTAGCCCAAGACGGCGCCCTCAAACGCATCCCCATCTTGGCTTTGTAAAAAAAACAAGGCTGTGATGTGAAAGAGGTGGCAGCGCAAAATTGTCAGTGCGGCTGTTTGTTTGGACTAGAAACCCTCCGAAAGCACGGAAACCTGACAGTCTCCTCTCATCTTACATTTTAAACGTTGTCCTGATAAATATTTGAGTTTCCATGATGCTTGTAAAACACCTTGCACGTACATGTGGCTTAGATGTGTGTGTCTTATCTGTGTGTGTGTGTGTGTGCAGCACAGCGGAGCGCGGCACATCTGCAGTAGCAGGGAAACAGGCTGTTAACATACAGCGTTGACAACTCCATCAGGCCAGTCTCAAGGTAGCTGTCAATCACGGCAAATCATCTCATCCCTCAGCGCCGCGAGGACGTCTCTCCACTACTACGCACATGACAGGCCCCTACAGCTCTATTTAGCCATGCACACCCTCCTGGTACCAGTGGGTTTGTAATTAGAAAACAGGAAATGAGAAAAGAGTCGGGGGGTAGGTGTGTTACTCACTGACAAGTTTGGAAACAAAGAGACTGAAGGTGTTGGCACGTGAAGCTGCGGAGGGGGTTCCCTTGATTCCTTCTCTTAGTAGGTTTGTCTAAAATATTCTTCACTCTTTAATGTTTTATACAAAAACGGGAAGGAATTTGTAGAGTTCTCCAAAGTCTCCCTGATTAACAAAGTACCTAGGTCTGTGGAGGAGACCAGCAGGAAGATGTTGTTTTGAAGATGTATCTTATTTCTAGAAGACTCACAAAACTGACCAGGATCAGGGCCTGGTATTGAATAAGGACCTTGATCCTGGGGTCCAGAAACAGTATATGTGAGACCAAAAGAGAAAAGAGAGTATTTGTTGGTGATTCGTCCATCCTTAGTCTCATACATCTTTGCCAGCTTCTCCTTTATCTGTATCCAGGAGCACTCTCACCAAGTCCTCATGAACCTTCCTACAGGTGCAGAGTCCATTAGAAGACACCAACCGTCACAACTGGGATTTGAACCAGCCCAAGAGGTGATCACTGGAGTTCCACCCCAATAAAAGAGACATGGACGTTGAAGTGCCACCTAGGTGTTACTATATAACAACTTTGTAGAAGACTTCACACCAGGATCAGGACATGGTAACAAATAAAACTCTGAGATGTTAATGATGCCCCGAGATACTATTGATCAATACTAAAGTCAAGAAACAATATATGAGACCAGGAAGGACAGGACAGCATCAATGATCCAGCCATCCGTCTTCATACGTTTATCCATTGCTAGGTTGCCGGGGCAACATTTTCCACGACCACCACCCAAGTCTCACTGCACTGTACCATCCCCTCTGAACCTTTCTAGATGTGACGAGTCCACAAGAACATAACCTAACTTATTTTGCAAAATGAAAAAAAAAAAAAAAGATTCAAGATCTGGACCTGGCGAAAAGATGCTACTTGATGCAAATGATGAGAAGATGATGAAGCCTAGACTCCAGAGATAGCATACGAAAGACCAGGATAGTGAAGAAGACATCTGGTGTAGGACCAACAGCGACGTCCGTACCGAAAGTGTTTTAACACGTCTCTGTTTTTGCCTTCGCTAATAGGAGAATCTGTTGTTTCTCACACCGTCCTGATTTGCACCACATATTGTCAGTTATCTATAATTACTCCGAGGAGGCAATGGTGTAAAATGCAGTCTGTTCCTGGATATAAATTATGAAATAAATCATTTCCTCTTTGCCAGACAGTAACAAAAGGTGCGGTGGCGAGCGTACAACCTACGCTTTATGACGAGGAAAGATGCTAATTGCGTGCCATTACCTCTAAAGTGTTTGGTTGTAGTATTAATCACTGTGCTAATTGAAGCAGAAATAAAATCCTTGCCACAGGCGAAGAAGAGAGTTTTACCAGGGATGGCAGATAAAAGATTATCGTAGGGAACATATGGAGATGGCAGTGCTTTGAAAATCTGCTTTTTATGTCTGCTTCCACCATCAGGGACCACGGGTTGAATACAACAGTCTCCTTCTATGGAGGCTGCGCTGCATAATAAGAAGAATACAATGTGTTAAACTCAAGGCCCGGGGACCAAATGTGGCCCGCCAAGTCATTTTGTATGGCCACCAGGAGCTTACAAAGAATTTTACAATGTCTATGACGCAAAGTTTAGGAGGCTTCTTGAAGGAGTTTCACCTCTCATCCAAGAGGCTTCTTCAGTTCTTCTGCCTTTTGGATGGGATTTGAAACGTCTACAAGAAACCTACTATGTCCAGTTGTCTAAGAATCGACTCAGGCTTAATTATATAACTATTAACCAACTTCAGTAACATGTATCAATAGGCTATGGATATGTTACATTCGTACACTCCCATTTACATTCTCCAGTAAAAATTAATTTTACAACATTGAAAAAAATGCTCAGTAATGTTAGCTGGTCATTGGCTTCAGTCTTGACAAATGGACAGCTTCCAGATCAGGGGTCCCCATTAGGTAGATCGGGATCTACCAGTAGATCACCAAAGGGGTCCTGGTAGATCCTGAGCAATAACATAAAAATAAGAGATCAAGATGCTAATCATTAGCCTAAAGCAAGAATAATATACTGTAGGTATTGAGACAGATAGTAAAACATATGTTTACGTTAATGTAGACATTAAGATATCTAGCTTGTATTGGTAAATATATTTTTATAGTTTTCAATCTAGGGAGATCACTTCAGCCCGGTCATTTGTAAAGTAGCATACGAGACAAAAAAAAAATGTGTGGACACCCCTGGTCTAGATCATGTTTTTTTTCCAATGTTGCCCTTCTACTGCACCAGCGTCCGGTGCATGTGCCAGTAGAAGCATGCAGCAGTTAATGCACGGCTCTGTGCCTCACTGCCTCTGTGGACTCGAACGGCGCTAAAACACAGGCGGCCATTTAAAGAAGTACGAAGGAGCGGGAGGGCAGTGAATGAAGAGATTCAGAGAGGACGTCACAGACCTTCACCATCGGACCGCTGGAGACGCCGCCTCTGAACCTGCTGTGTTTTTGTATGCAGAATCTCCTTGTCAGAATTCATTCAACTGACGGAGCGGGTTGTGATACAAAAATAGTCACATTCACGTTGGATGTGGACAAACATTTGGAAATGCTGATGCCATGAGAACATGCCGTTCATGTAGCTGTGTTTGTGTAGAAATCCGATTCCAGTGCTCCCTCCGTTTGCTGGCGGAGAGCTGCAGCTCCCAGAGACAGGAGGGCTCTGATACTTCTTATGGGACTCTGAACCCTTTTCAATTCTGCCAGGAACATTTCTCACCACATGTAGCATTTTTGACCCACCATCATCTCCCTCACAACCCCCAAGAGAAATCCATATTTCGAAAGGACCTTTAGATCACTCCGACCACCGCCAATCGTACAATTGTGCTCTTGTTTATCCAAATAGACGTCCTAGGTGATGATGACAAAATTGCCAGCTATAAACGAAGACCTGACAAATCTCCAGCGTTTGTCAACAGCTTGAGTCATGGCGTCACTCTCTCCTTCTGCCCATGTTTCTCTCCTCTCTCCCCCACTTTCTCTTAATCTGCACAGGTGGTAGAAGCTCCCCGATTGAGTCTTTCTCATTCCTTTTTTGTTCCCCTCCAATTGCTCTGATCGGGAGCTGCCGCTGCTGCTGATGACGGTTCTGGCTGGCCATTGATTTGCTGTGGCCCCTGCTTGTGAGTTCACAGCAGATGACACTTTTCCTTTGGCTTTAATTAGAGCGTCCCCCATCTTCTCTTCTTTCCTGCCCTGGATGTGGTTCCACACATGAGCGTAAGAAGCTCCTACACACAAACTCCCCGCTAGGAAGCGGCCGACACCAGAGCTGTGTCTTAATGATAAAGTTCTTTGGTCAAGGAACAGTGTTACACTCTGTTATTGTCATCATAAAGGCTAGATGACTCATCAGGCCCAAACACCAAAACTGAAAATGAAGGTTTTCAAGCTCATCAGAGAATATCCCTGTAAGTCCTTGTGTTAATCTTGATGGTTTTTACAAAATAACCAATAAAACAAAGGAAACATATTTGACCAATATTGTAATAATACAAAAAACAACAACATAAACTGTGTGAAATGAAAGTTACAAGTATATAAAAACAAAATCACTTACTGAGGAAGCTCTTCAACAATGACGGCGGACACTGCAAGGGAAAGAGACAAGGAGCAGATTAGAAATCTATCTATCTATCTATCCATCCATCCATCCATCCATCCATCTAAACACAGAGGGCATTGGATGAGGTGGGATGAAGGAAGATATTAGGATTTGTTGACCATCAACCAGAAAAGGAAGGTTTAGGCCACGTTAGTTGTGGAGAATTGCAGTAGTTTAAGCTTCGTGAAATAAATCCCACTTAAATTCCAATTCTCTCAAGTTTCAAGTAAAAGACTAAAATCATTTCATAAGAATTCTGATTAAGAGAAGAATTATGTCTCCCCAAAATCTCTGTTCCCTAAAGTAGAGTGTAGTAGTACAGAAGAATGAGAAGATCATTTCAAGATCCAACTTCTGCACTTATTCAAACCCAGCAATATCAAGAACATGCAGTAACGTTGTTTTTACAGAATTAGCTGCAGCCATCCCTGTTCTCTATACAGACTGGGCCTTGAATAAGTTACCGAGAAGCAGATGTAGTAAAATTTTAGAGCCCATTTCAGACGTTATTGCTCGGATCAATTGCACTTTAATGCCACCAGCTGTGATTACTGTTAGGAGGCAACGACACAGGCCTGTTTCACGTTAGCCTACAGCTAAACATAAGCTACGTGTTTTATAGGATGGGTTTAGAGTTTGAAAAAGCCTTTCATATTTGTAAAAAATGTCCAAACTCAAGTCCTAGTGTATTTTTTTAAGTTTTATCATTATCGTTTTTTGAGTTTTTTTCAAATTCACTTTTCAGTTCAAGTTTTCTCTACTGAACCATTATTAATTAGAGCAAACATAAAACTTTAAACCTTAATAAATAAGTTAGAAATGGTCAAATATTAGGCTGAAATTATAAACAGGAAAACAACCAATATGCAAAAATAAATAAATAAATAAATAAAAGATAAAAATCTAAATTTACAATTCATTGCTATCTATTTCTTTCTTGGGGAAACAGATATTTTGGAATAGCATTAAGGCCTTGGAGAAAAATATGGTCATTCAACAAAAAGATAGGAATACCAGGGTACTGAAAGAGAAACCCTTATGAAATACTATAGAAAGATGATAAATAACCTCAATTGACTGTAAGACAGATCTATCTATCTGTCTGTCCATCTATCTATCTATCTATCTATCTATCTATCTATCTATCTATCTATCTATCTATCTATCTATCTATCTGCCTACCTACCTACCTACCTACCTACCCATCCATCCATCCATTTATCTATCTATCTATCTATCTATCTATCTATCTATCTATCTATCTATC
>JAFBJS010002603.1:128936-203014 GCA_016785265.1 Paraplagusia blochii | reverse complement strand
TCATTCCTGATCCTGTCCATCCTTGTCTCTCCTAAAGAGAACCTCAGCATCTTTGACTCCTCCACCTCCAGCTCTGTCTCCTGTCTATTTCTAGTGTCTCTAATCTGGTCTCTCCACCCTCCCTCCACCTTAGCTGACTCTCTTCTACCACACATCACTCCTGACTCTTTTCTCCAGTTGTTCCATCCTGACTCCACTCTTTTCTTCTCCACAGTCTCTTCCACAGTCTCCACTGCTCTGAACAGTTGGGCCTAAGTATCGTAACTCCTCCACCTTCTCCACCTCTGCTCCTTGGTCATTAAATTCCCAAAATAACACAAATGCAGTGAGTGTGAACGTGGAATTATCCAGCGCACGGCATCCAAGCAGTGAATGCAATCAAAGCCATCATCTGCATATACTGCAGCGCCCATAATGGCGTGTTAGTCCGACCAGGAATTGCCGTAGGTCAAGGACACCATCAACAACCGCATTGATCAACAGATGCACACACATGCTAACATACATGTTGGGTTATACGAGCCTCAAAAACTTGAACGCACCATTAGTTGCTGCACACAAACATGTCACGAACGGAACATTACTCCTCCGTTTTACCGGCGATGTTTATTATCCTGCGTAGGGACCGGCGCCATCTGCCATCTGCGCGCTTGTCGCAATGATGAGAATAACAGATATGACAAAAGGTTCACGCCGCACCAGGCTGTTTTGCAACATTCATCCGATTCTTAAAGCTCGCGCTCCGGATTAATTACTTTCAACGGGGCGTGTGATGGGCTCAGCTGTAACATCTATCCCCTCTGTTCAGAACCATGGGCCCTGTGTGATTCACCACGGATGCAGCGAGTGCCTCAAATCAACTGCGGCTCGCTGGACAATCACGTCTTAACTAATGCAGGTTGTGGAATAGTGTGACATTCAGAGGAATCACTGGAAAAGGAAGCACTGTTTGATTAAGCACTCGTATGCAAATGTATTAAAATAGGGGGAGGAATTTGTTCGCCGCACATCAAACAGCTGCTAATATCTATTCATGTAACAGATGAGATAAACAGACCCACAGGTGACCCGTCAGCCTTCAAAAGTGAGGATAATGATAATAATAATGATTATGATAATTATGCAAACGTTTGTCTTATAAATACAACATATTAAATTAAATGCCTAAACCTGTGAACCTGTGTCTGTCAGGAAAAGAGCGGTTTTTCCCACAGCTGTGTTTCCAAGGCTCTGTCGATGTTTTCTTTTTCCGAGGATTTTAAAGATCTGCACCCGCACTGATCCAACATTTGAAACACGCTGCATCATCAAAGCATGTCAATATTTTGAAAACAGTCAGAAGGGCCTCAATGTTCCTTCTTTCCCTTTTCATCCTCAGGGGTTTTCAGGCACAGTTTCCTCCACAGACACAATTTGTCTCCAAAATCGTTATTTTCATATATTCACCTGAGGACAGGTCACTGTCTTCGGGTTAGTGTCCAGAGATCAGGGGATGAACTGGAAGATTTTATAGGTGTGCGCATGAGGGCTGGACAAAGGCCCTTTTAACTGAAAATAGTTCTAAAGAACTGTTAGATCTCGGTGTGGAAAAAACTGTCCATGGTGTCCTGCAGGTCTGGAATTTGGAAAGACCTTCAGGCAACATGTGAGGAAGTGTGCAAGTGGTTTTGCTCCAACACTTTTTTTTTTTTCAAATAGCACACATGTATGCTTGTGTGTTGTTATTGTTGTAAGGCAGACGTAGTCGAGAACGTCACGAGAACATTAAAGGGGGAAGTGTGGGCGTGGTTTTGCTCACGCTCTTTTTTTTTTAAATAGGACAAGTGTGTTGTTGTAAGGCGGACGTGGCAGAGGACACCATGAGAACTTTAAAGGGGGAAGTGTGGGCGTGGTTCTGCTCCCGCTCTTTTTTTATATAGCACAAGTGTGTTGTTGTTAGGCGGACGTGGCAGAGGACACCATGAGAAAAGGGAGAAGTATGGGCATGGTTTTGCTCCCGCTCTTTTTTTAAATTGCACACTATATGCTTGTGTTGTTGTTGTTGTAAGGTGACGTAATAGAGGACACTATGAGAACTTTAAAGGGGGAAGTGTGCGAGTGGTTTTGCTCCAACACTTTTTTCTTTTCAAATAGCACACTTGTATGCTTGTGTGTCGTTATTGTTGTAAGGCAGATGTAGTCGAGAACGTTAAAGGGGGAAGTGTGGGCGTGGTTTTGCTCACGCTCTTTTTTTTTAAATAGGACAAGTGTGTTGTTGTAAGGCGGACGTGGCAGAGGACACCATGAGAACTTTAAAGGGAGAAGTATGGGCGTGGTTTTGCTCCCGCTCTTTTTTTTTTAATTGTACGCTTGTTAAATTTTGTTAAATTGTATGCTTGTGTGTTGTTGTAAGGTGGACATAGTAGAGGACACCATGAGAACGTTAAAGGGGGAAGTGTGGGCGTTTTTTAGCTACTGCTCTTTTTTTTTTTTTGAATAGCACACTAGTTTGCTTGTGTGTTGTCATTGTTGTAAGGCGGACGAAGTAGAGGACACCATGAGAACGTTAAAGGGGGAAGTGTGGGCGTGGTTTTTATATAAAACCTGTGCCCTATGATCAGGTTGGCCTTATATATAATGACACGCAAAATTGAGACTGCACCTTTTAGTACGGTGGTGCGCCTTATGGTGGTGACTATATAGTAAATAATATTAAATTAAGAAAAATGGCACTGGTGAAGGCAGAGGTGTGTGCATGACATTTATTGATTTTCTTATTGCGGTAAACATACAATAAACAATGAGGATTTCACCAGGTAGGTGTGAAGAGACGCTTCTTCCATTTATATGTGTCCAGTGGAGTTATTTACATTCAGTATACAACTCTCTTTATCTCCCTCACCTACTGTCAGCATTACCCCTCTAGCTTTTTGTGTTTGCTGTCATGCTCATAAATCTCTCCTCATCATGCAGAATGAGCACAGGGGGCCAAACAAATGCATCCAAGGTAGAAACATGCAGCACGAGGCGAACAGTCGCCCAGCAGTGCCATTAATCCAGTTAATAGATTTTAATTCTGTTTGATGAGAGACACGGTGCTTCCTGTCTAAAGTAGCCTGTATAATTACTCAGGTAATAACAATCATATGTGGACAAATGGATGACTGACGCAGGAAGCTACGAGGACACGCTGTGATGTGTCTCTGTCTGAGAAAATGACTCGCCGTCAGGTGAGAGGACTGGAAAAAACATAGGAGGAAGTGATTGGTTAATTTGAGTTTCGTCTTCACCGCTGCAGTAAAAGCTTTTATGTCTGGTCTCTAAGGGTAAGACTGACAGGCTTCATTCAGTCCAAGTATCAACAGTGGTTTACTCAGCCTTCATGCTGCAAACATTTAGTTGATTCATCTTTGCCATTAGTCTAATAACAGCTCTTAGCCTTCCTGACTGTCTGCATCGCTGTAATTGCCTGTTTCACCGCAGCACTTAAAAGCTATTGTCATGTGCTTAACAAACTAACATTCCAGCACAACAAAAGTACACAACAAAACCTAATCTAATTATAAGCCTCCAGCTGCCGTTTACTGGTGACTAAATGTATGTTGTATTTTTTTGTTGGATTGATCGGCCGTTACAAATAATCACGATCAATTGGAGTTAAAAAAAATAGAGAAAATAAAACTGGTACTAAGATCAAGTCATTTATTTTTATTTTTACAAAAGCAAACAGCATGTAATAGATCAACCTTGGGCAAACTAAGGCCCAGGGGCTGGATGTGGACCGTTCAGTTTACTAATCTGGGTCGCCAATCTTTTTTAAATTATGTAATTGATTTGTTGTGTTGAGACTAAAGTGTTACTTAACACACACACACACACCTGACACGGTACAGCAACACACACACACAAGCAGGACGACAGGAAGTGACAAGTTGAGGTTGTCAAAATGTCTAAACATAAATTTAGTTTTTATTGTTCCACTACATTTCACTAAGATAGCTGCTACGGAACGAAACATTAAACTTTTTAATGTGTTATTAGAGTAAAGTAACTAGTCATTAGTTACTTTTATTATTTAGTAACTAGTAATGTAACTAGTTACTTTTTCAGATCAGTAACTAGTGAGGTAATAAGTTACTTTTTAAAAGTAACTTGCCCAACACTGGTTGTTTTTACCAAGTCCAGTAGAAATCTGCAACAATGGAAAAAAAATCTATATATATAAAAAACGATCAATGTTCTGTTTTTTGCCAGTGTTAGTGTTATTAGTCATATATATTGTTTTCAGTACATTTCATTATCATAGTTGCTATGGAAAACAACACTAAACTTTTGTTTAACTAATGTAGTAACTAATTTTGTTATTAGTAACGTAACTGGTTACTTTTTCAGAGCAGTAACTAGTAAAGTAATAAGTTACTTTTTTAAAGTAACTTGCCCAACACTGTTGTTTTGTATTTGGATTGTATTTCTTTCTTTTTTTTACTGCTTTATTTTCATTTCCCCTAGATATGGTTTAAAGAATACAAAAAGGCATGCTTTTCATTTCCGATATGAAATAGATACCAAACTTAATTTCCGATACCGATATTAACCTATACCGATATATACAGGTGATTTGCCTGTGAATTATTGTGATCCCAGACAAAAGGCATTCTATAAATAACTGTGTACAACATAAATACTCTGCTTCAATGTAAGTTATAGAAAAATGGCACATTTATTTTTACCATTTTGTCTGAAACAGTCCTATAATTCTTGATAATATTACTTGTACTGTGTGTTTAAAAGAACAAAAAGCAAAGATACCAAAGATACTTTACTACAAACTACCTTCCTCCACTGTGTATATCACTGAACCAGTGAGGGTTCAGTGATATACACAGTGGAGGAAGAATACAGAGAGTACGGCAACTCTAATTCCAGGAGAAAACAAATCAGTCGTAACTTCACATTCCTCCTCCCTGCAGTCAGCTAATTAAAGACTTTGGATTAACGATGTGTTTGTTGTGTTGTTGAATGTCTATGTGTTGTCTGGAGTCCACTGTTCTGATCTGAGTTCAACGACACTCTGATGGTTTTAATATAATGTCCACACCTGCATTCAGGGCTGAGACGCCGACGTCCATTAACATATCATCAATGCCCTGAGCGATCCTTGTGTCAACAGTGTTGAAACCAGTTTAATCCATTTTAATCCCAAAGAGACAGTTTTGAAATTACCGTAAGACGGACATGGCATAGTGTACGTGTGTGTGTTACTATGAGGAAGGAAGTATGGAGCCAGAATAGTCTCAAAAAAGCACACACACGTTAGCACGGATAGCGTAACCACAGATCTGCTTCACACTTGAAAATAAGTTGTCGTATGTGCAAGCAAATCGTGCTTTTATTTTGTGAATCTACGGCCATGCTAGTTTTTATTTTTGAGACTCTCAAAAGTTCACGCTGACCAGCTTCGCATGCGTAACTACATCAGTCCGTCAATCAGAAGTCTCACTCGTTTGCAGTCAATCATACATCAGTGTCCCCACAAGGGTCCGTGTGTAGCGTCACTAAACTGCACCCAAGAACCAAGTTCACGTCCTACAAAAATGGCGTCTGGAAGCGGCAATATGGCGAGCCTTCCAGTCTAAGTATTGTTATAACATGCTTCCAGGCGCCATTTTTGTAGTACGTTATTAATCCTACTTGATCCATACCCATATAAGAACTGACCAATAGAATGGCTAGGATTCCATAATCAATAATGCAACTATATTTGATTAGGAAATATTTTCTCAGTGACAACGATAAACGTTTTACACCGGCCTGGTAGCAGAAAATTACACGCTAGGTGCACTTGAGAAACCCTTGTTGTGGGCATGCACAGTTAATTTGGGTAGGATGATTTTATAGGTAGGAAAATATTTCAGAACATCGGAAAATCCATTTCAATAAGGGGTATTTATCTGCCGCAACTTAAAGACCAGTCCACGAAAATAAAACGAGACATTTAACGGGTCCGTTGGGGAGTGAATCAGTGATCAGTACTGATCCGACTGTACTTTCATACTCCTGCAGCCAGAACTGCTTTGGATAAAAGTGTCTGACAAATCTACTGCAGCTAATGTGATGTAATGTCATGTAAATAAAGGTAAAGAGGCGGAAGTTTTATAACTGTGTTTGTCTTTCCGTGAAGCGAGGTTGGTCCACCCTACGTTTCAAGGCTTCAATGCCTCTGGATTAAAAGACCTGGAGGACTGAGAACATACACAGAAACGTAAGCTCTTCATTCCTTCCGTACTGGTGCAGCGCCGTGCACTCTCCGTGCACTATCCTACTTTTTACTTCTTCATGCTCGGAGCAAACTATGGTATTTTATCTGAGGTTCAAATTATCATTCAATAGATCTGAGAAGTTGAAAACGCTCCTTGATTTGGGACACGGGCTGCTGTTAGAGATCCTGGAGCGAGACCACTAATCTAAATGACAAAGACATGTCCTGATTTAGTTTTCTGGTTACACCGCAGTAGAAAACATCTCCAGTTTCATACCATATATACTGTCCACGCAATACTTGTGTTCCACCACCATCCCTTCACTTACAGAATCTCAGATTTGACTAAAGGAGAGTCAATTTCCACAATCTAGAACCAGTTTTGACCATGGATCGGGTCGTAAATAAATGCTAACTACAAGCTCATGCTGAAGGCTGACAAATAAAAAACTGTCACCTTTACAAACACATTTACAATCTTGATTATAATGTCGTGTTCGCAGTTTAGTTAACAGTTTGTGCATAATTAATGCGCTTATTCGTATCAATTATATATTGCACACATTTGCGCTGAACAACTCATTACAGACATTACGTTCATGTTTGCTTGTTCTAAATTCACATTTGCGTTTGTTAAATTGTCGCGTTTGTTAAAAATGCAAACAAACTATGGGACATTTGCCTAGTGGACAGATTTCACCAGAGATGGCAGTCAAAAGTCGGACAGTTTCCTATGATAGGTCGGAGGGTTCGTTTTGGAGAAAAAGATGTTTCCCAAAAATAACCCACTGAAAAGAGGGAGAGTCGTAGATAGAGAGATACGAGAGGAGCGTCCTGTTTCTGGGTTCCACTGCGATAAATCTTGGAGCAGAGAGGAAGGATACAGAGCTGGAAAAGCGAGCGGGAGATGGAAAGTAAAATAAGGTTAACTACAGAACATTTGTTTCAGAGATAACAACTACAAATAGATCCATACACTGATGTCAACACGCTTTGCTTTTCTTCTGCTTTTCTACGGTAATATATGGTTCTTAAAGACACACAACAGAGTCAGGTGGCCCCAAGAAATATGTTGGAAGAGAAACACATCAGTCCAGGGATGTCAACTATCTATCTATCTATCTATCTACCAACCTAACTATCTACCTACCTACCTACCTATCCACCTACCTATCTCTCTGTCTACATACTAAACTACCTAACTAACTAACTACCTACCTACCTACCTAGCTATCTACCTACCTAACTATCTATCTACCTACTTACCGACCTATCTATCTATCTATCTACCAACCTAACTATCTACCTACCTACCTACCTATCCACCTACCTATCTCTCTGTCTACATACTAAACTACCTAACTACCTATCTACCTACCTACCTAACTATCTATCAACCTATCTCTCTATATATCTACCTACCTACCTAGCTATCTACCAACCTACCTATCTACCTACCTACCTAACTATCTATCAACCTATCTCTCTATATATCTACCTACCTACCTACCTACCTAACTATCTACCTACCTACCTACCTATCCACCTACCTATCGCTCGGTCTACCTACTAAACTACCTAACTAACTACCTACCTACCTAACTATCTATCAACCTATCTCTCTATATATCTACCTACCTACCTAGCTATCTACCTACCTTACTATCTATCTACCTACCTACCGACCTATCTATCTATCTAGCTACCAACCTAACTATCTACCTACCTACCTACCTATCCACCAACCTATCTCTCGGTCTACCTACTAAACTACCTAACTACCTACCTAACTATCTATCAACCTATTTCTCTATATATCTACTTACCTACCGACCTATCTATCTATCTATCTATAGCATCTTGCAAAAAAAGAAAAACACAAAACGTTTTTAATTACTATTATATATGTTATGACATATTATATATGTTATAATTATATATGTGATAATTACATTATAATTATATATAATTACTATTTTATATGTTATTGGCATTATTAGACTAATGCATTAAAACAACTTTTACCTGTAACTAGTATCGTAACGCGTTACTTTTCCCCTTCAGTTACGCCATTTTTGTTACTGTGGTCTAAAAGGGCAGACAAAGGATTTGTGACATAAAAACAAACTACTGAAAAGTCTGACTTTGTTGTCCTAACACTGTCCTGACACACATGTCTTTCAGGGTCCTGGTGTCCCCACAACTACCACAAAAACTGTTCCTTACTGCAGTTGAAGGCCCATTGGAAGCCAACCAACAATGACAGAGATTGTAAGGTAACTACTTACTCTTTTTCTTTTTTTCATAAGTGTTTGGTCAACCCATCAACGGTCAATGTTAAGTGTCAATATTATTCTCCTTATCACTGAGTCCGATGGCGAACTGTTGTGTTGCCTTGATTATCATTATCATCCCAGTCTCTCTCAGCTGCAGTGATTTTTCCCAGAATATGATGCAACTGTGCATGAGTTTATCTGACTTTACTTTTTGATCCTCTTTACTTCTTGGCAGTCTCTGACTTGCCTCTAAATCGTGATGCCATTGGCATCGCAGCAGCATTACCAGTTGTATTACTGCAGCAGGCTTTAGTTTCCACTGTGTGTTCGAGCGCCGTGGACATTATTCATGTCTTCATGTGTCTGCATTCAGCTGGAAAAAAGCCCAGTCACTCATTTTATACTGACACAAACACATACCTGTTATTGGACTCCAAACGGCCACGGAGAAAGCATAGATTGTGATAAACTACAACCAAAAATTCCTAAATTAGGAATAAAATCAAATTAATGAGGGTTCCCTGTTTATATTCTGCCCAGGAAAAACAACACTGCGTCCATTCTGTGTTTCTGGGTAGAATGTAGACGAGGAGACAGGAGGCAGCAGAGTAAATAAAGTTGCTCTCGACTACTGCAAACTTTGACATGAAATATTCCCTGGTGGTTAAAAGCGGACTTACATTTGAAAGCAATAATAATTGCCCAGGGGAAGTCTATGGATCTTCATGAGAGTGTGTGGATGCAATACAAATGTGACGGCAGTGTCACTTCTACAGCACGTGCACACAGGCTCTCATGCATTAAGAGTGTGTCTGCTTGTAATTATCACCGCGTTGGAGGGCTGCGCTGTTGAGCTGGTCTGAGTAGATCTTTATTAAGGTTATTGATTGGTTTCTAAAGGCTGTAATGGCTGAAACATACGTTTCCATAAACAGGACTTGAAAATCAAATTTTTTTTTCCACCGTCTTCTTTGATTTATATGGTATGCATACTGTGCTGCGGCGCTACGTCCTGTACATTCAATACGTCCACTGCCGTCCTGTTGTCAATAGTGTCAAGAACATTTCACGTAAACCTACTCATCTGAACTCCTGTGTGTATAAATTACTGTTTAAGTCATGTCCTCTTTGCACAAATATACATGATTAACTTTACTCTGTCAGTGCTGTTTTTCAATGAGTAATAAATCAACAGTAATAGCCGGCAGAAACAAATAGTTCAACTAAGCCTGATCAATGAGATGAGATGGGAATGCTGGGAAAAAAAAGCTGTGGAATGTTGAGTGTAATCTACGCTCAAGGAATCTATTTTAATGGACTGATAAGTGCTGTATACATTCACACCACATACTGAGTATTAACCATAAAGACTGTTGGTTCAATTGCTAGTGCAGATTAAAGTCATCCTGGTGTTTACCAGTGTTGGGCAACTTACTTTAAAAAAAGTAACTTATTACTTTACTAGTTACTGCTCTGAAAAAAAAGTAGTTACATTACTAGTTACTAAATTATGAAAGTAACTAATTACTAGTTACTTTACTTTTAAACATGTACAGTTCTGTAGCAACTATCATAATGAAATGTAGTGGAACAAAAAAAAAAGGTAATTATTGTTACCTCAACTTGACACTTGCTGTCGTTTTGCTGCATCACGTGTATGTGACTATTTATTTCCCTATAAGGCAAGAAGACCCGGCCAGGTCTCTTTCTGATTGGCTCAGCCTGAAATCTTAACCTATCTCAACCAATCACCACTCCTTTTTAACGCATGATTTCAGTTAGCGTGCACGGCCGTCTTTCACTCATGACTGTGAGAGTTACCACACACTGACAGGCAGCACAGTAACAATAACTGCGTTACTGAATGCGAAAGGTAACGCGTTACATTATAGTTACTGTAGTTAAGTAGTTTTGTTACGTAAAATTAACGTATTCAGGATTGTAGGTGAAATCTGCCAAAAAAAAGTATAAGGCTCCTCATTGCCCTCTAGTGGCTGTATGTGTTGAAATAATGAGTGGGGTATTATGTAGTGTGTGAAGTATAAGTCGCAAGGGCAGACAAAGGTTTTGTGACATATAAACTGTGTTGTCCTTTTGCTCGTGTAATTTATATGTATGCACATATATATTCACATGATGGAACCCATCACAAAGGCCTTGAGTGTCTAATATACATCCAAATCAGATTTATGGTTAACTGGAGACAATGGGTTGGTCAAAGGTGATGTGGAGTTGACTTGCAAATTGTCCAGGTCGTCCCTATAATGTGTTAATTGGCCGTGCCTCGTCGTGTAATTCTTCCGTCGGCCTCCAGTGGCATCATGTCTGAATAAATCCACATCAAAATGACATCATCATGTCTAAAAGGAACCATAAATATACAGGCAGAAGATCCATGAGGTCGTAGAAGACTCATGTAGCCAAGATTGTGTGAAAAAACGAACGCAACGGCTCCATTAGGCACAATTAGGCTGTGACATAATTTATGACGCTTAATTTAAAAGCACCATTAATACTTCACACTTCAATTATAATACCATTAAAAGCATAAATGCATTTTACTCGACAAAAATATCTAATAATTGCAGGTGAGGTGAAGGTTAGATGAGTTCAATGAATGTTGCACAGATTGTCAGTGCAACCTAGCGACCAGAAAATGCTAAAAATTGCTAAAACTACAGTCTATCCAGTTGTTTTTATGACTTTACTTCCCGGCATAAAGAACCCAATATTAATAAATCCTGAGTTTTCAAGTCACCAAATACAGTTTTCTAGATTTAACACATTCCTCACCATCCAATCAAATCACATCTATCACCATTTCAACAGGGCTCTGGTCTCTCCAACTCTAAATCTGATTGGTTGAAAGAAACAGTTTTATTCCCATTCATTTCAGACTCTCGACTACTGCAGCAGTGACTGTGAAGGCCCTAAGGCGGATTCCGTTCACCCTGGCAATACGTAAGGCTGAAATACGATTGGATAAAAATCTGGACTGGAAGCAACACCACCAGGAGAAAAGCTGTGAGGGAGAATGAGTGATACATTATAGAAAAAAATGCTCTATATTCATGATATATTATGAAATAAGTCACTGCCTGTGATGGTGAGAAGGCCTTGCTGGCCCTGATGGTGCACTGCTGCTAAAATGGAACAATTCTAGACGGCGGAATCATCTTATTCACTGCATTCCGGCTTTATTCTCCTCTGCTGGTCCCATTTTTACTAAATCATCCATGACATTTGCATTTTGTTTCGGAGCAAAGGAATTATTCCAACTGCTTTGGGCTTTTGGTTCCGTTCCAAGCAGTTCAATATGTCTTCCCCTTTGTTGTTGCTGTGATAGGGATTTCCCTTAATTTGGCCTCTCAGCAGCGCACTCAACCATGGGCAAAAGTCCTCAGCTGAGAGACGGAGAGAAGGACAAAACAACTCTGACCTCTGTGGGTAAAGTAAGTACCTTATTGTGGATTTCCAGTTCAGAATATATTTCTGATTTGGATGAAGTATTATAGCGGGAAACAACATCTGAATTTTTCACTACGGACGGACGGATGGACAGACGGACAGGTAGACACATGGACAGATAGATAGATCCTGAAGTACCTTTAGGAATATTTGAGTTATTGTGGCTCCAGCAAGAGTATAGTATTGAATGAGGGACAAATACTATAAAATACAGTAGATACAAACATGAGTAGAGTTTTAGTCTGTAGGACCTGTGCAGTGTAAAGTGGTTGTTACTATAGATAAGTAGGTTAGTAGTCGATAAATTAATGCTAGTATTGTAAGTACATCAGTGGGTAATAAGGATTGTTCTGTGTGGCGTTGTTGAGTAACTGCAATCTCAACTATTATGGATATTATGTTTCATTATGTCAATATTACTACTGTGTGAAGTTTGTTTTGTATTAAAATATTATTCATTCTACGGCGCTTATCTCTCTCTTTATATATATATATATACATATACTGTATATATATGCTTATATACATACAAACATACCACATATACATACACACATATATTCATATATGTGTATATATATATACATATACATATATATATATATATATATATATATATATATATATATATATATATATATATATATATATATATATATATATATATATATATATATATATATATATATATATATATATATATATATATATATATATATATATATATATATATATATATATATATATATATATAGTATGCATATGTGGTATGCTTGTATGTATATAAGCATATGTAAGCTTGTATGTATATAAGCATATATATATATATATATATATATATATGTAATCATATATAAAGACACATATAGCATGTCCATGTAGTATATTGGTTATCCATGTACATGCAAATTAACTCACGTGCTCGCCCAAGCCCATGGAAGTCCATTACATATATTTATACACATACAAACACACACACACACACACACACACACACACACACACATATATGCATACATAAACATAAATATGCATACATGCACACATGCATTGTAAAGTTTATACCTTTATTACTAACAGATACTTGAAGTATAGAAGATCATATAGAAATATACAGTATATAAATACAATATTATAATAATTTTGTTTAATGGTTAAAAAAAATGTGCATATAAGTCCGTCGGTGCTGTGTGATGATCTAATGAATTAGTCTGGAAGTCTGCAATACTACGTCAACTCAGAGTTGAGCAACAGATGCATGTTGCTGTAATGGTAACCATTGTAACATGTTACAGATATGCACCATTAGAAAATGCAGTATTACACTAATACAATTATTGGTCTTCGCCTCACCCATGGTAGTAGGAGCGAAATGCCTATGTAGTATAGTGATCAAAAAAAGAAGCGTGTTATGTGTGTAAGTAATTTTTTCCAAGGTCAATGTCAGAGTGTAAAATTATGGTATGGAAGGCGGACAGAAAGAGAAGGAAATAGATGGTTGCAAGGACCTGATCCTGTGGTCTCCTGGGAAAGAAGGGGGAAAAAAGACGTGTGGTCCTAAATACTGATCCTTGCCCTTTGTCTAACAGTATTTGTTATTTGTACTTTAACATTAATGTATTTGTTCACACCCCGTCTGCAGCCATTTATCATCTGTCCAATGTATAAATAGTTTATGGGACACGGTATACACCAAAATATGAAATATTGCACTGAAGATTAAATTTAAATTCCAGATCTATATATTTACTTATTTATTAATAACATATAAAAAACAAAAATATTATACAATACATTCCCATATCCACCAGCTGTATTGTTGTATTTCACATGCAAAGGCATCAGGTGTAAAATTTATTCCTAATCAATGAAGCAGATCACAAAAAATGACTGCAGTTATTGATCTGTTACGACCGGGTTAACAAGAACTGCATCCATTCTCATTTTCTTACAAAATAAAAGCACGGCTGTTGATTTTTAAAGTTCACAGGGCAATGCTAGAAACCTCAAGTCCTGGACTAAAGACCTTTTTTTATTGGAGAAATATTTAAGGTAAAGCATCAACAAAAGTACAAGATATGATGAGTTAATAATATAATTCCTGGTTCTAACTCTGCACAGAAAGACACCAGGATATCGGAATGAGACGAAGGTGCAAAATGGAGGGCGTAGCACCATTTGTGGACTCTTTATGAACATGATAAAAACACAGCTCCATGGGACGTGCATGGCTCCAGGGTCAGCGACTGCCTCTCAGCCTTCTGGGCTAAACCAGGCTGGAGGAGATATTTTTAACCAGCCATCTGTGAAATCTTAAAAAAAAACCCAACAAACTCTGGACATTTAATGTTGACACTTTAACTTATATCTGTCTTCCTTTATCTCCTTAATTAAACATTTCAGTTAGTTGTGTATTCTTGTGTTAGTTCAATGTCTAGTTTACAATTATATGTAAGGATTGAGTGAATAAATAAATATAACTGAGCATTTTCGAAGGAGAATGGTGCGTTTGTTAGAGATTTCTGCGTTGTACTGAGGATTTCTTTAGTTCCATAGTGTAGTGGTCTTGGGTTAGATTCTTAGATAAGACACAAGCCCGACAATGTTCGTTGCTTCAAATAAAACCCGAGGCCTTGAACCTATTCAAGGAACAAAAATCTATTCCAATCCCGTGTAGCCTTCGATCAAAGTCATAGGTTCTCCCTAAAAAGTCTATGGTAGTCTACAATGACCTGATGAGGTTGACTTCCTGTGACGTTCACTGACTAAATGGAGAGAGAGGGTGGACCATCACACCTTCAGACTGACCACCAACTACTGTACTGTCACATGGCAAGGACAACAATAAGGAGGTGAATATTGTATTTTGTCAATGTAGAAAATTTAAGATATATTTGTTAATGATGGGCTGGTATGTTTCTATATATTTTTATATGTATTTATATTAACATATATATATATACACATATATATACATCTGACACTTTTTGTGACAAGTCTCATCTCTTTCTCTCTCTCTCTCTCTATATATATATGTGTGTGCGTATATATGTATATATATAAATATATACGTGCATATATGTATATATGTGTCTATATGTATACGCATAAATACAAATATGTATAATATATATAAATATATACACACATATAATACATACAGTACATACTATATATATTGTATGTATATTGTACTATATATAAAACTTATACATTTAGCCCATGTTGTTTACTATATATGTATATATATATGTGTGTGTGTGTGTGTCCAGAGAACCCACAAGACTGTATATGTATCATTATTTAACCATTACAAGAAAGGTTTTAACTGATCACAAACATTAAAATATTGTTTCTGTTCCAAATAAAAAAATATGTTTCAAAGCCCTGGATTAGAACGAAAGCTAAATGCATTAAAAATTTATAAATCCCACTGATTTTCTATTGCAGAAAGAAACAGAATGAATAGTGAGCGAAGTAACCCAATAATCTGCACTGTTCCTTTACACCGTAAAGTAAGTACACTACATACCAACCACCATGAACGCCACACAATTTGATCTGCTCCACTGCAACACTTTCACAGCAATAGCCCTGGAATTCCAGCCCATATATAAAGCCTATACATTTAACCCATGTTGTTTACAATGCTGCAAATTTAAAATCAATAGGCACTGCCAAAATGGGAACAGCCTAATGTTCCATTAGAACTCCCTGCTATTCAATTATGGGTCTGGAACTGGAAAAGTTTCAGCCAGCTTAGGTCCCCGGAGATGACACACACACAGGATGAGGCGTAGAGATAGGGAGTAATAAATCCAAGGCTGACAAACAGAAAAAAACAAAGTTAAGGCATCTCCTAACCTCCACCCATTCCCACATTTGTCAGTCTTCCCCCTGGCTGCAGGACCTGGAAGTGAAGATTTGTAATGTTTATTTTTTATATGCCTAGTTCCACTAGCCTGCTGTTATTGATTAAAACATTTTTGATGAAAATATTGAAGTTTAAATCACGATTGCACACCGCACATAATTAGCCTGCCACAGTAACCGGCCTTTTTTCCCCCCATTCTCCCAAAGGAAGTAAAGGCTTTTTCTCAGCAGCCAATATAGAATAATGCAATTCCTGACCAAAATCACTAGAGAGAGTAAGAAAAGACGACGGGGACAGAAAATGGCACAAGAAAGAATGAGGGGAACGTTAGAGATGCTCCAAACCTTTGAATTGGAGGAGAAATTAGGTTTACCCTTTAGATATACTCCGCAAATAAAACTCACTTTAAACGTTCAGCTTTCACTTGAGGAAGGATGGCAGAAAATGATTTGATTTGTTCTTGCTGACAAAGCAAGAGAAGGATTTAGAATACAGAGTTACAAAAACTTCCATCTGTCAAGAACAGACACGAAAAGTACCGTACTGTCAACAAGACCTCAAAAACTACTGGGGAGAAATGCACTGTTGGGATTTCTTCGTTATAAGGAAGAGAGAAGTTTGTCGGAACTACGGACGCTGACTAAAGATTTCTGATAGTATTGGCCGATTTATATTATTTGCATGATATTAGCATTATTATATTTTGCTTTTCCCAATGCAATTGATTGTATTAGGGTTTTGTCAAACTATGTGGGCAAACACGGCTGTATGTGACAGTGGAAAACACAAGATGGCAGCATTGCAGCTAATTTAACAAATTATTTTTTAATAATCAGAGGGTTGAATGCAGAATGCCGTCCAGCAACTCTAGCAATTCTCGTTGTTTACCGATATCTTAATAACTATTAAGATATGATTTGGAAAATATCATCAATCATCAGTAAAATGTTAATATTGGACATCCTTGATACTGACTTTTTGACAGGACATAAATAGACGGACGGACGGACACACCTATGCATACAACAGAAGTTACCAAATTGGAACAGCGGATAGGTTTGTAAAAAAAAAAAAGTTAGTAAAAAAAACTATAGCCCATCCAAAATCTTTTCCTTTAGCCCTTTTCCCCTTTTCTCCCGGGTTGCCACAGTGAGTCAACAATTTCAACCCTAGCTTTTTGTTTTCTCGCATCTTTAATTTGGGCAAAGTTTTACGCCAGATACCCTTCCTGATGCAACCCTCACC
Organism: Paraplagusia blochii; assembly: GCA_016785265.1. Classification (NCBI taxonomy): domain Eukaryota; kingdom Metazoa; phylum Chordata; class Actinopteri; order Pleuronectiformes; family Cynoglossidae; genus Paraplagusia; species Paraplagusia blochii. The sequence continues at coordinate 185,913 of JAFBJS010002603.1, read as the reverse complement.
ATTTATCCGGGCTTGTGCCACCTAGTGGTTGCTTCAGCCCTTCTAAAATCTAATAAGGTCTATTCTCCGCCAGCATCTGTATGACACTCTAGATTACAGGCATGGAAGTCGTAAGAAGCCATCCCTATTGATTCCATACATGCCAACGATAGCTAACACTTTCTTGTTGTCGTGCCTCACAGCTTGGCTTGATAAGGTCATCTACCGCTCGCCAGTCCCATAATCAGTAATCCCAGATTTTGACGGATATCCAGGTATTATTTCATCAAGAAAGCTGATACCTTAATGCACCAGTATTATGTTAAAACTCCGATATCGACCTGGTATTTTCCTAAGTCCCTGCTTATACGTAACAGACCTTTTTAGGACAGCTAGATACGCAGTAGCAACTGCAGGAAAGTTTCTTTAAATGTACTGAAGACACCAGAAAATACACTGCAAATCCTGCTGCTCTGATGATAATCCCACTCCCTCTGGGCTGCAATGGATTTATCTCCCAAGTAAATACAAACTATGGCCACACCACAGTAAATAAACCCCCACATGAATATATTATAAAAAAAAATCTGGGATTACAGAGATGTGGCTTCTGTCTGCTAAAACTTATCAGATTTATACATTTATTTGGCATTTTACAAAGTCAATGATATAGTTTTTTTATTTGTCTTCTACCCTCATCAGTCCACCAGTCCAGTGCTTTTCCACACACAGAGACAGTTGATGAGGACAGGTTAAGGGTTTTGCGGAAATGTTAGCCTTTCCTCTGCAAGTTTCCGTTGTCCTCAAACAAATTCAATTAGTCACCGTTGCTCAGTACGGAGAAATGTCAAAGCAATACGTGTTTGTTACAGTCTGTGTTGGGTGTAATTTGTCCCGCTGCTAAATTTGTATTTAATTATGTTGGATATCGTCTATGTCTTGGCTTGAATCTCCCTCTTGGCACTTCCAGCAATATGTTGTCATTACAGATTTTTTTCTGAACAGCTTTCCTTGTCAGTGTGGCTTCTTTAATTCCTCGCTGTGTGAGATATGAATATTTTCCCATGTTTCTCTGTTGCCTCCTACATCCTGGCAGTTGCCTGGTTGTTCCATCCTCTATGTGTTGTCAGCTCCAGTGGCCTTTCTTCTCCTACTTCCTGCTCCTCTAAACCCCTCACTTCGCCTAAGGAACAGTTTTCGTGTCACATGTCCAGATTTTAATGGGCGTCGTTGTGGTCACACTACCTAGGAACCTCTGGTCTATAATAGTGCAACTACTAGTGTTGCCTCTGACATCAACCAGAAACTGATGAAGTTCCTCAGTTGAAAATAAAAGTCCAAGAAGAAGTTCAATTGCTGACAACTCATTTTTTTGGGTATCATGACCTGAAAGAAGCTAAGATGAAGGGAAAGGTTTACAGGACAGTTGTGAGACCAGCCATGATGGACGGATTAGAGAAGACAAGAGACAGAGCTGGAGGTGGAGGAGTTAAAGATGCTGAGGTTCTCTTTAGGAGAGACAAGGATGGACAGGATCAGGAATGAGGTGATTAGAGGGACAACACAGACAGGAAGGATTTGGAGGAAAAAGCTAGAGAAGACAGATTGAGATGGTTTGGACATGTTCAGAGGAGGGACAGTGATTATATTTGGACAAAAATGCTAGAGATGGAGCTACCAGGTAAGAGACGAAGGAGATTGATGGATGCAGTGAGGGAGGACATGGAGGTAGTTGGAGTTAGAGGTGAGGACAGAGAGGACAGGGGGAATTGTTGACTCGTGGCAAACCCTGAGAAAAGGGACAAGTCGTAAGGAGAAGACAGATTTGTATAAACCTACAACCACAGTAGATGAAGTGGCTCCTTGTGTGAAGTCAATATTATTTCTCATTCATCTCATTTGTCTCTCCTTCTCTAAACCACATAGACCAAATATATGATATTAATTTAGCAATAATTGACTTAATTGTAGCTGTATTACAATTTCCTCTCTTGCAAATTTCCAAGTCAGATCTCATAATCACGAAACTAATTGTTTCTTTAGTTCTTTTATGAAAAGACTGAAACTATTTTACTGCCAACGCAGAAATGATCCTCTCACATTTTTACTTTTTTTCTTGTAGCTTGTGCCTGAATTACAAAGAGAAAAGAAAAACCCCGAGTGCTGTGGCTTCTGAGGAGAGTATTACAGAGATTACATGAGGCCCAAAATTCTACATTCCCGGTGATTCATCAGATTTGTCTCCGTAAATGCTTTCCAGGAGTGGAGTCAGACATCATTCCATTATTTATTGCCCTTTTGAAAGCAGTTCACTAGAAGGAAGGTGACTTAAGTTTAATCATGTTAATGTGAACATTATAATGCATTTACCTCAAAAAGGTAATATCAGCACAGTTAGGGGAGGACTACGCCATTAACGTCAGCCCGCAGATGATAAACACTCACATGGTAATGTGGAGATTGTCTGTAATTTTCCGGGGAAAACATTAGAATGTTGTAATTTTTTTTTTTCACTCATACTTGTTCAGGGTGTTTGAACAGTTTTTCATTAGTCTGTCATACAAGGATGAAATTAAAATGGGATTTAATTTGAAAAAAAAAGGAATAAAAACATTCAGGAAATTAAATTCTCCTAATGATTTCTTCCTGGTTTTCATTCAGTGGTGGCTCAGCGCTTAAGGAAGCAGTGTTACTTGTTACGCTGTTACGAAACAAAAAAACTACTTTTCTCGGTAACTAATAACGTAACGCGTTACTTTTCCCATTCAGTAACGCCATTATTGTTACTATGGTGCAAAAGGTCTTGTTACTCGTTACTATCTGTGGTCCAAATGGACGGTTTTTCTCAAAGTCATGAGTGAAAGACGGCCGTGCACACTAACTGTACCCATGAGCTGGGCCAATGATTGGTTGACATAGGTTAACATTTCAGGATAAGCCAATCAGAAAGAGACCTGGGCGGGTCTTCTTGCCTTATAGGGAAATAAACAGTCTCACACACACATGTCCCTGTACGGCCACACACCCACAAGCAAGATGACGGCAAGTGTCAAGTTGAGATTACGATAAAGATGCCTGTCAAAATGTCTAAACACCTGTTTTTTGTTTGTTGTTCCATTACATTTCATTATGATAGTTGCTACAGAACACAACACTAAACCTTTTTTAATGTGTTTTTAAAGTAAAGTAAAGTAACTAGTTACTTAGTTACTTTTATAATTTAGTAACTACTAACGCACCTAGTTACTTTTTCAGAGCAGTAACTAGTAAAGTAATAAGTTACTTTTTTAAAGTACTGTCGGTGCATCAGTTACATCTCCATACATCAGTAATCCCCTCTGACAGTGTCAGACTTTACAGTAGATTAAATATTGTAATAAAACAAGGTTTGGATAATTAATTCTACACTAGATTATATTTGTTACCATTAGTGATAGGAATGAACATAACAGTGTTTCTTTTCAGTAATGATCCTACACCGCTCAGCATAACCATTGTGTTGTGCACTATTGAGTCGCAACGTACACAACGCCTGGTCGGACATGTGATCCGACACGCTACACACACGCCCTGCCTCCAACTGCCATGGTTTTATAGTCGACTCATCAAGCAATGCATCATGTGCTGTGCAATAAAGATCGCAGCTACACACTGACACACCCATGCAGGTTGTTATACTCTTCTGGTCACCGGAGCTCGGCTCCATAAACTCGCAAATGCCTGAGTAGAAAGACATTGTTGGTGCAGAAAGCCTGACTGATAAATCATTACATTTCACTGATTGTTCTGCGGGTGTTTAGCTACAGTCACACTCACCCAACATACTATAGGTAGCAACTAAACCCCCAAGGAACCGTATAGGTCCATTCACACCATAGGCCATGAACAGGAAGAGAAATCATGTGACTGCGTTCTGCTGTTGTGCTGTGATGTTTCAGACAAAGGTGTGCTGCGTCAGGGGAAAAAAAAGCAGAGCCATTGTCTTACCCTCCGAGACTGGATCTCTTTGACGTATAACGGCAGTAAGAATTCCGACACTCCCTCCAGTCTGACGCCTTCCTTTGTCACTCGAAGGTTTCCCATTCCTTCCTAAGGAGACGGACACAGAGAAAGATTCAAGTTTTACTCTTTATGTATAATAGAAACAGCAGGGACAACAGAGAAAATGAAACAATATCATAAAGAAAAGAAAGCGAGTAGGAAGATTTTATAGGTAGGAAAATATTTCAGAGCACCGCAAATTTCATTTTATTGAGGGATATCTATCTGCCAACTTAACAACTGGTCCGTTAAAAAGTACCAAACTTTTAACCCATCCGTGGCACAATGCACAGTCAATTCGGGTAGGAAGATTTTATAGGTAGGAAGATATTTCAGTGCACCGCAAATTTCATTTTATTGAGGAATATTTATCTGCCACAACTTAACAACCAGTCCGTGAAAAAAGTTCGAGACATTTGACCCATCCGTGCCGCAATGCACATGCACAGTCAATTCGGGTAGGAAGATTTTATAGGTAGGAAGATATTTCACAGCACCGCAAATTTCATTTTATTGAGGGATGTCTATCTGCCAACTTAACAACCGGTCCATGAAAAAAGTACCAGACATTTAACCAGTCCGTGGCGCAATGCACAGTTAATTCGGGTAGGAAGATTTTATAGGTAGGAAGATATTTCACAGCACCGCAAATTTCATTTTATTGAGGGATGTCTATCTGCCAACTTAACAACCAGTCCATGAAAAAGTACCAGACATTTAACCGGTCCGTGGCACAATGCACAGTCAATTCGGGTAGGAAGATTTTATAGGTAGGAAGATATTTCAGTGCACCGCAAATTTCATTTTATTGAGGGATATTTATTTGCCACAACTTAACAACCGGTCCGTGAAAAAAGTTCGAGTCATTTAACCCGTCCGTGGCGCAATGCACAGTTAATTCGGGTAGGAAGATTTTATAGGTAGGAAAATATTTCAGAGCACCGCAAATATCATTTAATTGAAGGGTATTTATCTGCCAACTAAACAACCGGTCCGTGAAAAAAGTTCGAGAAATTTAACCTGTCTGTGGCGCAATGCACAGTTAATTCGGGTAGGAAGATTTTATAGGTAGGAAGATATTTCAGTGCACCCCAAATTTCATTTTATTGAGGGATATTTATCTGCCAACTTAACAACCGGTCCATGAAAAAAGTACCAGACATTTAACCGGTCCGTGGCGCAATGCACAGTTAATTCGGGTAGGAAGATTTTATAGGTAGGAAGATATTTCAGAGCACCGCAAATTTCATTTTATTGAGGGATGTCTATCTGCCAACTTAACAACCAGTCCATGAAAAAGTACCAGACATTTAACCGGTCCGTGGCACAATGCACAGTCAATTCGGGTAGGAAGATTTTATAGGTAGGAAGATATTTCAGTGCACCGTAAATTTCATTTTATTGAGGGATATTTATCTGCCACAACTTAACAACCGGTCCGTGAAAAAAGTTCGAGACATTTAACCGGTCTGTGGCACAATGCACATGTACAGTTATTTCGAGTAGGAAGATTTTATAGGTAGGAAAATATTTCAGAGCACAGCAAATTTCATTTTATTGAGGGATATTTATCTGCCAACTTAACAACCAGTCCATGAAAAAGTACCAGACATTTAACCGGTCCGTGGCACAATGCACAGTTAATTCGGGTAGGAAGATTTTATAGGTAGGAAGATATTTCAGTGCAGCGTAAATTTCATTTTATTGAGGGATATTTATCTGCCACAACTTAACAACCGGTCCGTGAAAAAAGTTTGAGACATTTAACCGGTCCGTGGCGCAATGCACATGCACAGTCAATTCAGGTAGGAAGATTTTATAGGTAGGAAGATATTTCAGTGCACCCCAAATTTAGTCTGCCAACTTAACAACCAGTCCATGAAAAAAGTACCTTTGAAGAAATGTCTGTAAATACTCCTGGCAACATCTTAACTACTGTACCATGTTGGTAAACTCTCTGAAATGTTTAATTATTTCATGCATCTCTGATGTGATTTGCATTTAATTTGTTAAATAAAAAATAAAAAGGTTCAGCTGGGCAAGGTAATCCATAATCATAGCATTTGCACATTCATGAATTGATGCCAGCAATTTATTTGATGGGGCTTTTAATGGGGAATTTACTGTATTAATCGATAGATGAATTATTCATTGTATTTAATGGTTAAATTGCTTTAACAGAAGGTCAGATGTTGTATGTGTCTATTAAAAGTTAGAAGTTAAAAGAAAGTTTTTAACTTTTAGGATTAGTTCTGACCTGGCACAGCCCTTTTTAACAGAGGAGGCGGGTTATGACACAACCTTTTGTCCTCCTATGATGTTGTCCTGAGCTCTGGTCCCAGAACATTCTCCCCCGTCCCTCAGACAATCGGACTACAGTTTTATCACAAAGAGGTAAACAAGTCACTCCAAACAACAACAACTAAAAAGTATCACCTCTTGGATGTGAGGTGAAACCTCTTCAAGAAACACATTTTTCAGTTGGCCTCAAAGTAAGTGTTTTTGGATTGAATGACCTGGACGACTGAGAACCTACACAGAAAACCTACAAGTAAAACTTTTCACAGTCACTCCTGTAAAAACACACAGATGACGTCAGTCCAACAATATCTTCACTACTTAATGATCATCTCCACATGGACATGGTTTTGACTAAGAAACTCAAGACCAGTGTTGGAACTAACAACTGTTACAATACGAAACTATTTTTCTCGGTAACTAATAACGTAACGCGTTACTTTCCCATTCAATGGTGCTGTTACTGTTACCATGGTGTAAAAGACTAGTTACTATCTGTGGTCCAAATGGACGGTGTCTCCCGACAACAGAGACAGGACATGAGGGACATGTGTCATGAGTGAAAGACGGCCGTCCACAATAACTGAACCCATGCGTTGAAAAAGAGCAATGATTGGTTGACCTAGGTTAATATTCCAGTCTAACCCAATCAGAAAGAGTCCTGGGCGGATCTTCTTGCCTTATAGGGAAATAAACAGTCTCACGCACACACACCCAACGCGGTACTGCAGGACACACCCACAAGAAAGACAACGGCAAGTGGCAAGTTGAGGTTACGATAAAGGTGTCTGTCAAAATGTCTAATCATCTAAAGTAAAGAGTAAAGTAACTAGTTACTTTTTTCAAAGCAGTAACTAATAAAATAATAAGTTACTTTTTAAAGTAACTTGCCCAACACTGCTCAAGACACATAAAATAGTTTTCTACATAAATTATCCAGTATCCACTGTCCATCATCTGAACATGTCCAAACCATCTCAATCTGTCTTCTCTGGCTTTTTCTCCAAACCTTCACACAACATTTAACGTTAGTGTTAGCCGCTGTCCATGCTATACTATAATTATCATTGACAAATGTATATCTAGTTTGCATTGTGTTTCTTTTAAGCGTGTTGTTCACATAGCCTCAACCAGGTGTTTACAAATGACCCCTGGTATTACCATGTGTAATGAAAGTCTTTGTAACAGATGCTGTGGGGTCATTTAAGGGGCAGCTGGGAAGCCTGGAAGTCCTCCATACTCGGTGGAGACAATAATGAACTTCAGCTTGACAGTAAGGTTAACAGGCAAATGGTCCCATTACATGGGATACCATATGTGAGGTTGCAAACACACACATGCATACAGATACTCCACTCGGAGCAATCACACTTGGAGTCTGGAGGAGTTTATCACTATGACTTTCAGGTGTCCACAAACAGGCACACACATGCACGAGTAAGGACCAGAGACCCACGTGTCCCTGCGGTGATGGATAGGCCAGGGAAGTATTTTGCAGGCACTTCTAATATTAAGGACTGCTGTAATTTTTCACACAACCTTTTATGTCAACCAACAGACCTAGAGAGAGATATAAGGAGGGGGGGGGGACAAGAGAGAGAGGGAAGGAGAGGGAAGGAAGGAGAGGTGAAGTTTGCAGAAGGAAATGTATGAAAAGAGGTTTCCCTGACTTTTCAACTACAGACAAAATCTATTTATAAGGTACTTTGTTTTAAGTATTACTGCAAAATGTGTTGTAAATATACACAGTGGTGCCTCAGCTTTCGTACATAATCCGTTCCAGGTTGGTGGTCGAGGTGTGAAGTAATTTTTCCCATAAGAAATAATGGTAAACTCATTAATCCAGGGGTTTTCAAAATGTGGGGCGGGCCCCCCTGGGGGGGCGCAGTGCGATGCTGAGGGGGCCGCGTGTGACCCTGGGGAACGTGCTTTTTTTCCGCCGTACTACAATAAAGTGTAATTGTACATCCTTGTAAGTTGAACTATATCTCTTTATTTTGTTTTCTTTATGTTAACAAGGATACGATGTTATGCAGAGGGTTAGCTGGAACTATTTTATACACGAATGCTAGTATTTATAGTTGCGGTGGAGAGTGGGTGGTGGGGTGGGGGGGCATATTAGGGGTGTGAGTCTTTCACTCACATAACGATCCAATTCAAATCTCGATTCAGAGGCTACGATCCGATTCAGGAACGATTCATGAAAATATTATCAAACTATCAGTTCAATTCCATAAAAATATACAACTTCGCTTTCAACTACACTATACAGTTGTCAGACATTTCTAGTTTTAGTTTAGTTTGTTTAATAGGGGGAGTGCAATTTCATAAACACATGGTTAAATAAGAAAGTATTAGCCAAAGGCTAGCTTTCATCTGTAGTCCACTGGCCATGATGTAAAAAGGCAAGAAGCACACAATACATATACAACAGAAAATATGCAAACACTTTTTATGCAACTACGAAAGTTTTGTTTTCCATGATTCTTTACTTAAGATGGAATTTTACGATTTTTTTTTTCGTTATTCTTTAGTCATACGTGTTTGAAAAAAAGTTTTAAGTTATACAGCTCCACAAAGTGAGTTAACTGAATCCCGTTAGGAGAAACGTCAATGTTTTTAAAGTATGAGCCTGTGCTGCGTTTCTGACCTTGGAACGTACCTGAAGACAGCACTGTCAACAAAGACAGCACTCACTTGTCTCAACCGCAGAGGACCCCGGTCCTAAATCAACTGACTGGTAAATGACATCGGAGATTTTCCCGCTGCTTCATTTGCTCCACACAAACCCCCTCAGCAGCTTGAATCGCACACAGAATCACAGAGGAACAAGTTGACAAGTGCGGTTACCATCAGCTTCCCTTTAACAACAGCTGAGTCCCACTTCACCTGTGCAGCCTGTGAGATGGTCTAAGTGACAAACGACAGAAACGCTCGGCTGCATTTAGGGTCTAAGGTGTTTCGTTTTTTTTTTGTCGTGTTTGTCTTTTCCATCTAAGTCTGTTGTCCGTAAAGAAAAAAAGATGAATGAGAGACAAGCAGTAAGGATCACTGGGTTTCCACCCACTGTTTGGATTAAGAGCAAAAATAACAATTTCAAGCTCTATAAACTTTGCTTTTTGCGAAAAAGGCGACAATAAAACATCATTATTTTTAACAACATGTTCAAAGAAAAATAACCAGTTTACAGGCAGTTTACTCTGTCCTCAACCAGTGGTGTTTTTGCAGATTTTATGAACGTTAACTTTGTGATGTTTCTTGTTATCTATCTGTGTATCTTTACGGTGTTTGTATACATGTGGCTTGTAACAAATATTAGCCATTACATTTATTTCGTATTTACTACGGCTGTGCAAATTAATCGTTTTGGATCAGTTTGGATCAAACTGAACTGAATCGGATCGAACTGGATCGATTGTTTAATATTATTATTAATCATTCCAGAATTGGATCGTAGCCTGTGAATCGAGATATGAATCGGATCATTAAGTGAGTGAATCGTCACACCCCGAATATACACTATATATATGTTAGGGGTGTGCAAATTAATCGTTTTGGATCGGTTTGGATTGAACTGAACTAAATCAGATCGAACAGGACTGATCATTTAATAATTTTTATGAATCGTTCCTGATTCGGATCGTAGCCTGTGAATCGAGATATAAATCGGATTGCTATGTGAGTGAATCGTCCCACCCATAATATACACTATATATATATTAGGGGTATGCAAATTAATCGTTTTGGATCGGACTGAACCGAATCGGATGGAACTGGATCGATCGTTTAATATTTTTCATGAATTGTTCCTGAATCAGATCGTAGCCTGTGAATTGAGATATGAATCAGAACGTTAAGTGAGTGAATCGTCACACCGCAAATATACACTATATATATATTAGGGGTGTGCAAATTAATCGTTTTGGATCGGTTTGGATCGGACTGAACCGAATCGGCTCGAACTGGATTGATCGTTTAATATTGTTTTTATGAATCGTTTCTGAATCCGATCGTAGTCTGTGAATCGAGATATAAATCGGATTGTTATGTGAGTGAATCGTCACACCCCATATATACACCATATATATTAGGGGTGTGCAAATTGATCAGTTTGGATCGGACTGAATTGAACTGGATCGTTTTATTTCTATGAATCGTTCCTGAATCGGATGGTAGTTTGTGAATCGAGATATGAATCGGATCGTCATGTGAGTGAATCGTCACAGCCCTAGTATTTACATTAACATGCCAGGAATGAATATAACATTGTCTATGCATAATTAAACAGGACACTGAACTGTCTGCTATATTAGATTAGTTACAGAGAACAGGTTAACAACAGAGCTACTGATCACTGAGAACAAGAGGTGGAGAACATTGTTTGCAGGAAGGGGGAGAAGCAGGATTTCACAGGCAGGACTTTGAACATTAAAGACAGGAATCTGAAGAAGAGGATGTAGGCCAGGATTTTGATCTGGAGAGCAGATGGGAGTGAAGCGGTGCCAGGATTAGTGCGTGTTGCTTCAAACTGTTCAGCCACACTGAAGAAAGACTTCGTGGGGGTGTTGGGGTGGGGGGTCGGTGCCCATAAATTTATAAGGTGGCTTCAAGAAGATGTCTACTTCATGTGAGATACGTGTTAACCATAGTCTGGAGCATAGGAAACCCTTCTAGAGCTATTATGTTAAACTTGTTTCATGTTGGAAACAAAACCCAAATTAGGAGACAGTATTTTTTCCAAATACTCTCCATTCATAGACCTCCAGAAGAGAACAATAGTTGAAGATCTCAGGATGTTCTGGAGGTGATCCACATTGGCCCGGGTTCCTCCTGGCAGATCGGTTACCAGACTAAGTCAGTGTTGGTGGAGACGTCTTCACTCGACGTCTCTATATCATCAGCACTGAAACAGCTTCCACAGTATACATGAGTATATATAGTATAGTATGCATGAGTATTTATATGTGCATGTATGTGGTGACACATGTGCTGTATGTCTATACTGTATATGTGTGCGTACATATGTAATGGACATACATGGGCTTAGGTGTGCATGTCTGAGTACTTATGTGTATAGTATATGTACACTGATAACCAATATACTGTTTGGAAATGCTATATATGCTTATATATGTGTAACTTTATACTGTTTTGGTTACATATATGTGTATACATGTGTATGAATATATGTATATATTTTTATGTATAATTTCCTAACAAATGATCCAGAAGGATCTATCTATCTATCTATCTATCTACCTATCTATCAACCTACCTAACAACCTAAATACCTATCTACTTACCTACCTACCTATCTATCAACCTATGTACCTACCTAACAAATGACCTAACTACCTTCCTATCTACCTAACTATCTATCAAATTATCTCCCTATCTATCTACCTACCTGTCTACCTACCTACCTACCTACCTATCTATCTATCTATCTATCTATCTATCTATCTATCTATCTACCTACCTATGAAGATTGCTGGTATTCAACACTTATTTACAAAATTGAGAAGAACAGAAGGACAGAGACAGGATTGGAGCCACACGTGCAAACATGGATTATAATCTTTGCACCATATGTTACCATGAACAGTATAAGAGGGATTTATCTGATAGTCAGAAGGTTGGACCAGGTAGACAGCAGGCAAACAGAAGAAGGTTTACAGTGGGTGGCACACGGAGTTAGCCGTAATGAAGGATTCGTATTTTTCCACAGAACAAAGATAAGGAGCTGAGCAGGACGTGTGGCAGGATGAGGAGATAATGTATCAGGAAGAAAATGAAGTAAGAGCGTGAAGGTGGATTCATTATTTTGAGGAACTGATCTTGAAGCCAGACATAGAGGACGGATGAAAGAGCGAATTAGGAAGTGTGGGGCAGCAGTAAGAAAGGAGTGAGGACAAATTGAACATGATGACAAACCTGTGGAGTTACAGTGTCAGGCTGTCAAGGAGGAATGAGAGCTGACTTAAAACAATTTACAGCAATACTGCACCGTTCCGAGAGAAGCGGTGAAAAAGATCTGATTTAAGAAAGGTCGTTCTGGGCTGATACACAATAAAAAGAAAGAAAACTATAAGACAAAGCTATTCTGATTAGTGGACCTTGAATGTAGGAGGACTTGGACCTTGTTTATTAAAAAGAAATCTGCTTTCCCCAAAGCTCAAGAAGCTCAGTCTGAGAATGGAATTAAACGGGTCAGAACACATCCAGGTTAATTATCCCAGGATATTTAAAAAAACTTAAGGACAAAATACAAAGTCTCAATTAATCCCAACCCATTCAGTCCTAACTACTCTGAAAGACAACTGTGGACTTTTTTCTTTCAAGGGTGAAATATTTTATAATTGCCTGAAAAGTTTTCCGAATACAAACCTACGCAATGACGTACAATAATAGCATCCATAGTGACACCAGGAACCCTAGTGCTGCACAGGTAGTTACAGTACCTGCCACCAGGAGGCTCAAAGTCCATTACCAGCGTGCACCTTCACGACTCACATAACTTCCTGTGGGCTCACTATCCGCAGAAAGGCTCGAAATATGGTGCAATGTGATTTGGGTGGCGCTAGGTACAGCCCTGTGTCACGACAACTACAAGTACCCGGTTACCAGTGTTGGGACTGACTTTTTTAACGTGTTTTTGAAGTAAAGCAAAGTAACTAGTTATAAGTTACTTTTATAATTTAGTAACTAGTAATGTAACTAGTTACTTTTTCAGAGCAGTAACTAGTAAAGTAATAAGGTACTTTTTAGTAACTTGGAAAGTAACTTGCCCAACACTGCGAGTTACCGACTTGTATTGTAACATAGTAGTACTATCATAATTATCATTCATTTTTACCCTCTTATTCTGTTACCACGGAATCTCTGTCTCCACGACTGCCACTCAAATCACACTGCACCCTACTGTGTGTCTTCCTATGAGTGGTGAGCCCACAAAAGGTTATGTGGCCTGAGCAGCTCAGTGGCAACCTGGTTACTGGTGGATTCGAATTTGCAACATTGTGGAAACAAGTCCATTTCCTTAACCGCTAGGCCACCGTTGCCACCTAACAAGATATTCTAGGACTGAAAAAGCCATGAGGGGCAACACTGAGTGTGATATTTACACTGAACGTCAAAATAATTGAACAAGACATTCATTTAATTTAAATTTTTATTCATGTGAGAAGGTAAAAACGTGCTATTTTGTCATTTCTAAGCAGGTTTAGTGTTTTTTAAAAGCCGACCCACAAAAGAACAAAGCAACACATCCTCGTTGCCACTCGGTTAATTCCATAATTGATTTGCCTTGTTATTGTTGTACATATACTTAACAGTCGCACGGAGCATGTTTTGATGGGAAGACTGATTGTGTTATGCACCAATGATTTCCTTGTTGGCCAATCTTGCTGTGCCTATCACAGTTGCCGGGGTTCTGATAAGTACTTCATCATCTCAGAGGCCACTTATTCCATTCACTCATTACCACGTGCTCCTTTTTTTTCGCCCTTGACATTTACCGACATTTCCTACATATTTACACGAAAAAATATCAGATTATAACAGGCCTGGATTAAAGCTGATACAGTCATAAAATATTCAATAACGTTTGCAATGTTTGTAGACCTTAAATATGTAACTCTCATGGTGTCCTCTACTACGTCCGCCTACAACACTAGCACACACACAAGCATACAAGTGTGCTGTTTTTTAAAAAAAAAACGGGAGCAAAACAATGCCCACACTCTCCCCTTTAAGGTTCTCATGGTGTCCTCTTCTACGTCCGCCTACAACAACAACACACATACAAGTGTGCTATTTAAAAAAAAAAAAGGGCGGGAACAAAACAACGCCAACAATTCCCCCTTTAAGGTTCTCATGGTGTCCTCTACTACGTCCGCCTACAACAACAACACACATACAAGCATACAAGTGTGTTATTTAAAAAAAGAGTGGGAGCAAAACAACGCCCACACTTCCCCTTTAAGGTTCTCATGGTGTCCTCTACTACGTCTGCCTACAACAACAACACACAACCATACAACTGTGCGATTAAAAAAAAAAAAAAAAGAGCAGGTGCAAAACAACGCCCACAGTTCCCCCTTTAAGGTTCTCATGGTGTCCTCTACTACGTCTGCCTACAACAACAACACACATACAAGCATACAAGTGTGCTATTAAAAAAAAAAAAAAAGCGGGAGTAAAACAACGGCCACAATTCCCCCTTTAAGGTTCTCATGGAGTCCTCTACTATGTCCGCCTACAACAACAACACACATACAAGCATAAAAGTGTGCTGTTTAAAAAAAAAAAAAAAAAAAGAGCGGGAGTAAAACAACGCCACACATTTTGAAAAAAAAATCTAAGACTTTCACGTGCTCCTTATAGTTGAAATACGGTACTTGTAAAAACGTAGATAATTTAGATATATTCTATTCCATATAAAATACCTTTGTTTATATCCCTGTCCCAGATCTCATCAAAGGGCTACGCCTTACTTTTCATCACATTTGTTCAAAGTTTCCGGTTCAATCCAGTAAACGGAGCAATTTCTACCAGTGACACTCCGACAATTGTTGCCGACAAAATAAATTCTGTCATTGGGAAAGGTAGAAAACATCAGCGGCACTGGCAGCTAATATAAAATCTAACAAAACTGACCCAATGTTGAGAGAATATATTCTCATATATTCTCATGTTTGCAAATATTTCACTAACTCTACTAAGTCATAGTCAATATCAGTGACTATCTTAGTTTCCCTACCAGTTTTGCAATGATGACGTGTGTTGCATTGTCTCAGCTCTTCTACTCTGGTTCCAGAGGACGATGAAGACTGATTATTATGCTTGGCTCAATGTGTCCAGGTCCCTGAGTGTCTCTCTGCATCGTTTGAGCACAGAGTGGAAAAGCAAACCAGGTGACTGAGAATTATTTCCCACACGACGACGGTGATACATGACTGGTGTAATGATCTGAGGTTGACGTATCATCAGTGCTGGATCTGGTGGCCACCAGCTCCCTTATCTGCCTATCAATACATCACGAGAGAACACACACACACACACAGTGTGTGTCTCTGTCCTCATTTGGGATTGTCCATGAGTGACAAGCATAACAAACATACATCTGCTGTCTGGTGAATATTGATCTGTTTCTTCCCTCAAAAAAATGTTAAGAATTTCAGATTATGGGATTCGGCACTGATTGAGTGACAAACTGTTAACAAGATATGAACGTAGTTGTCTGGGTTTGTGAAGGATGGAGTGATGGCAGGATGGAACAGCTGGAGGAAAGTGTCAGGAATGATCTGTGATGGAAGAGAGTGTCAGCTAAGGTGAAGGGAAAGACAGTTTAGAGGACGGTGGTGAGACCAGCCATGATGGATGGATGGATGAGGGACACCAGGAATAGACAGACGACAGGAGACAGAGCTGGAGGTGGAGGAGTTAAAGATGCTGAGATTCTCTTTGGGACAGACAAGGATGGACAGGATCAGGAACCATGAGGAATTTGGACATGTTCAGTGGCGGGTCAGTGGACACATTGGTAGAAAAATGATCCTAAAGATGGAGCTACCAGGTAGGAGACAAAGAGGAGATTGATGGATGCAGTGAGGGAGGACATGGAGGTAGTTGGAGTCACAGTAGAAGATACAGAGGACAGAGAAAATGATCATTCCTTGAGGTAACCCCTAAAAAATTGACAAGCTGAGAAGAAAGAAGGAAACGTTGTCTCCGTTTATCAAATTATTCATCGTTTTTCTATTATAGACTAAGATTATTTTTTTTCTGCATTTTCTCACTAATTAATTCCATTAAAAATTGGCTTAAAATATCAAATAAACATAAAGAACCAGAGCACATTGACATGTTGTTCCTACAGGATCAGAACTATGTTCCATTAATTCAGTACAAGGTTCAACCTCCCTTTTTTCCTCCAGTGCAATACATAACACCAAAAACACACTGTGACAGAGTAAGTGACAAGTGCATGCTTGTGTGGTTTAAATCCCTTCACCAGCTACTTGGTCACTTGTCAGCCGAGAGCAGATATGACCTGAATGCTAAACACCCAGGGAAAATATCATGACCCATTACACATCTGATGGACAAGTCCGTCTGCGTCGCTCCATGAATACCAGACTGGATAATTTGTCTGGACATGTCCCTAACTCTGTGGTATAAACCCATTTTTCTGTGACAGAACAATATTCACGGTTGAAGGAACAGGAAGTAAGAACACATTGTGTTCATTAGGGACTCACTACCTTATCAAAATATTTGACCAATAATGCCTTATATGGTAACTTGTGTTTTTCGGTTAGGAGGGTTGGTTAGGTTTGTGCCCATTCTGACACCTTTCTTTTTGGGTGTTTTTTAACAATAACTACCTTTCAAAATGTGTTGGACATTTGATAGAGTAACACAAAGTAAGAACATAGAATCTGTTGTGACACAGGGAATATTTGGCAAAAAAAAGGAAAAACAATATTAATAAAAATTCAGTCAATTTTGGACTCATCTCATCTGCGAAAAGCTGAAGTTAAAGAGAGGACGTTTTCTACAAACGAATCATGATCCTAAACACACCTCAGAAATCCATGGTGGTTTTCATCCAGAGGCATAAACCGAAGGTTTATCCAGGGTTTTCACAGTCGTGTAAATTCAATATAATTAAAAACCTTTGAATAAACCTTAAATGAGCAGCGCATAACAAACACTTTTGTCTTGACTTTGACTTTTGTCTGTAAAAATGGATGAAGAAGAAGAAGAATAGACTCCTGGCTGGCGACCAAAAAGTGTTTAATTCGCTCTGATTCTTCCCAAAAAGCTCAACTTTTGCAGATGCTAAAATGTTGTTTGTACCAAAGTTTCTGATCGCACTTTCCACATTTTTTTCGGCGAATAAGACGCACCCAAAATCCTTTGGTCCCCACAAAAATAAATACGTTAAATACTCTGACTCTGTTTTTCTTCATTCCTCATTATTTGCTGTGCTGTATAATGGTATGTATGCATGGAAATAGCTATAAAAACCTTTAAAATATGGCGATACCTGATACAGATACATCAGTGACTTCTCTTCAGGCTACATTTTAATAAAGTTTGGTCAATAAGACCAAGACATTATACAAGAAAAGGGAAGAAAAAAAATAAAAAAACGCAACCGAGACACTGTTTGATGTGTGTTTTGGACGTCTGTTTATCTATGTGTGTGTGTATGTGTGTGTGTGTGAGAGAGAGTGTGTGTGTACATTTGTGAGTGAGTGACAACCTTTGCTGTTGAAAACGTTGCATGGCAGCAGGCGTATCAGTAAATGTCAATCCATCAGCCCGAGTGTCTGTCTGTGTGTGTTTGATGCACAGCACACTGGAAATAAGTGCACTTGAATATAAAGACTCACCTTGTTTAATACGGTATTGACAGACCCAGTAAACGCAGCTGCCTCGGTGATAAGTACTTGTATGTGTAAAAAAAAAAATAAACACTGGTACGACCCACAACTGGACCCTGAACACCACATAAATGGCCACTTAAAAAAAAAAGATCTTCCATTTTTTCCGCGATGAGAAGCATAAATCTGACATGAGACTCTGGAATTCCGCTCCCCACCACTGGGGGTGTAATCGTTCACATATCAACCAGATGATCTGAGCTACTATAGGCAAAAAAAAAACATATTTATCCTCACAGAGTCTCTACAGAAGGTTATGGAGAACTATTCAAACTCTGAAAAAGAGGAGACACAAGTGTCTCAAACTCACATAAAAGGCGTAATTTATTAGAAACAGAATCCTGTACAATTCTGAATTCATTGAGTACAGCTTTAAAAATGAAGGCTGAGCCACGAGGCCCAGTGTGAGGAGTGCGTTCTAATGTTATCAAACGAATCACTGAAGCCTTCACATCCATATCTGCTCGGGAAGCCAGTGTTATTTTTTGAAGAGAAAAGAAAGTGGGCTGCAGACATAGAGATAGAGAAAAGATCTGTCACGAAACTGAGTGGCCACTCTTAAAAAAAAGAGCTTTGAAAGACAGACTTTATTTAACAAAGGTTTCCTTTTCTCCTCTTAGTGTGTAAGTGGGGTCCTTTCAATTATTGAATAGAAATCAAACCAAGATAAATTATTGAACCCATCTTCATCCTCTTAACCGCTGCTGGATCTAACGGGCATCAGTCTCCATGGCTACCACCCAAAACACACTGCTCCATAACGTGAGCCTCCCTGTGAGTGGTGATTAAGGCCGGTATGGAGTACAAACTACAGTAAACAGGTGTAGTCGAAATGTTTTTTTTTTTTGTAAAATGCCACCTGCAACATGACAAAACAATTGTATAAACAGAAAAACGTTTGCGCTAGAACCCCAACATGAAAACTGTTTATGGTTAAAACACTGTACCAATAAAAACCCAATATCTGGGGCAGAAGTTTCCACGACTGCCACCCAAATCACACAGCTCCGTACTGGGGGCCTACCTCTGGGTGGGGATCCCACTGGAAGTTACGTGGGTCTGGACATTTTCATGCTCAGAACACCTCAGTGGCAACCTGGGAGCTGGTAGATAGGTAAGTCGCTAGGTAGGTAGGTCGCTAGGTAGGTAGGTAGGCAGGTCACTAGGTAGGTTGCTAGGTCGGTCGGTCAAAAATACTAGTTGTTAGTTACTCTTATAATTTAGTAACTAATAACGTAACGCATTACTTTTCCCATTCAGTTAAAGTAACTAGTTGTTAGTTACTTTCATAATCCAGTAGCTCGTAATGTAACTAGTTACTTTTTCAGAGTAGCAACTAGTAAAGTAATCAGTTACTTTTTTAAAGCAACTTGCCCAACACTGTTTGTTTTTACTAAGTCCGTTAGAAATCTAAAAACGAAAAAAAAAAAACGATAGATAGATAGATAGATAGAACTTTATTAATCCCTCAGGAGTATCCCTCGGGATTAGAACCTGAAACCTTGTGACTCAAAGATCAAATTAATACCTTTATACCATCTGCATCATGTCATGTTGCCGCCATATGAAATATGAAACATTTGCTATAGCAACATTTGCTAAGCCACCAAAAATATCTAGAAGTTGAACCAGCCAGGTCCTTCTAGGGGGTTGAGACAAAGCTGGGTCTCATAACAGAGCCGTAATTCCCATTACTGATTTTTAAGGAGTGGGAAAATATGTTAAATAGATGATAAATAAGGGTGTATAATTATAAACAATCAAAATAAATATTTTGTTTGTTTCTCTGCCAGTGTTCCGTGAGACAATCGCATTGTTGATTTAACCTCGGTGCTGATTAAAACAACGGTTTAGCTGCGTTTCCCAGGAGACTTTCCAAACATGGACGTAGAAAATTAAGTACATTCCTAGGTTTATTAAAGATTTATTCATTTTTCTTCACTATGCTTTGGGCAACATGACATAAGTGTCCCTGCATGTGTACTGGGATGTAGTTCACAGAGTACAGAGAGTCTACAGTGTAGATAATACTTTTGTGTATTTAGTGATAACCGATCTTATCTCCAAATGTCACGCTGCTACACTGCGTTTCACTGAAACATCGTAATCTCACCAAACAAAATGTAACCCCAACACGTCTTCTTTGTCCTCATTGTTAGTTTTTTTTTTTTTTTCTCAAAGTGGCATGAATACTGTTTTAAAATCAGCAAATTACATTTTACATTCTGAATATAAATACAACAGCCAAGGTCAACTGTCAAACCCTGTACTGATGTGAAGAATGTAAGGCATTTGTGAAATGAATGCTTCAAAATATGCCAATAAATATTTGTTTTTCCTTGATAAATACATTCTTTACAAATTAATTTACAAAATAAAAGAGGGAACAAAAGAACTGCAACATCTAGAGCGACTGAATATTTACCCAGCACATGGTCATTTCTGGACACTGAGGTGAACTAAAGGGGGGATTTTGTCAAGTATAGAATCAAGCCACTTTACCTGTGATGGCGAGATGTGGTTTGACAATTACAAAAAGTGTATGACCAAAAAAATTCCGTACATAAATAACAAATGTGTGTAGTAAAATTTTTGTAAATTTGACCAAAATGGTAATCAACCAAAATGGTTTTCTCCTAGACTCGAAAAACTATCTCCAATCTATATAAACGCTATCCAAACTCTCGTTTGACCGCAACTCTCCTTCAAAAACTCACATTTTGATTGGAGGGTATATATAGCTATAAAACCTCGAGGCTAACTCTGAACTAGTGATGTTACAGGATGTCCCGAGGCTTTGAAGCACGTGTCGAGCAAAGATGGGGCATTTCCTCAGAGACATGGAGACATTTAGGGGAGGGGCCAAAATTATGACGTTGGAAGCCTTGCTTCCCGGCTGTGTCACGTACACACAGATGTGATAATTTATGTACATACATTTTTTGGTCATGCACTTTTTGTGATTTATGGTCATTCTAAACAGTCATAACAGACACAAAAAAATCAATGCATCACATTATATGCTTCAGATAGAGTTGCCTGTGATTATACACTCGGCCACTAGGTGGTGTCATGAGCACACAAAGTTTCGAGACATGAACCCAAGTGATACGAAGCCTCATGAGGCTTAATCTCACCTGAAGTGAGGCTTTGGACGTCATAATTTTGGCCCCTCCCCTAAATGAAGCAAACCTCGATATGCGCTTCGCGGAAACGCCCCCTTCTCTGCTGGACACACGCTGCAAAGCCTGGACACATCCCGTAACATCACTAACTTTACCAAACAAGTGCTAACAGTCAATTCCACATGAGTTTCATGTCACGTACAAAGGACAAGACAGAGCACAGCAACCATTCACAAAGGAATTGTGCTGCATGGGCGAGATCTTTTCTGGACAAAGGTCCCGAGGCAAACTGAGGTTTAAGGCGTGCTGTTCCATCCACTTTGAAGAAGTACAAATACACAGGCAACACTGAGGATCAAAAAAAAGCAGTGGTCAGTTTGCTTCCCTTTGAGAAAGATGTCCAGTGGTGTCCACTGGTCCAGAACTGACAGAAAGCAGTGTGACCCCTTAATATCCATCCACTGTCTGGGGTTGCAGAAAAAATTGGCAGCATGATCCTGATCTAATGAGGGGACATTTGAAACATTTGGCTTCAGCAGAAAGCTGTACATTGAAGGTCTGGGTTGGACTGCGCTATAATGAGTGTCTGTGGACAAGAGTGAAACATGTGGAGGTTCCTAGAAAGTCGTTTCTGCCAAATCCAATTTCAACATTAGTCAGGATTAATGGTGTAATTGCTGGACAATACGCACGCTTACGCATCGATGGTGTAATCAAGAAACTGTGCGCTTGCCTCATGTGGTCAGTGTCTATTTTTAACATAGAGGGGGATAAACGCAATCTCTGGTTGGTACGGGGAGCACAGCGACATCTTTCTATCCGTCTATGCTAACATACAGTTTAAATGAGTCCTCTTATACCAGTGGTAGCTACCAAGTCAAAAAAGAGCACGCACCCAATGCCTGAAAGATCTGGAGAACATGTGGGAGAACATCATTTGTGGATCATCATTACCTCAAATGACCCACAGAAAAGATCATTTCTGTCACAGTGGACCTCGTCCTCCTTTCATATCTCAATATTCACATTATTTTAGCCATGGAATTCCAAACAAAGCTATTCTAGATCATTAACTTTGAGCAATGCCCTTGTTGTCTGACAACATGGTTCGGCATATTTCAATACTGACACGTATATCACTCGAAATATCGTGGAAAAGATTGGTAGATGATCTTCTCTATGGGCTGAGATCGTCTCTTTCCTTGTTTTTGTCATGGATTGGATACAGAGTAATTTGAGTGAAGGCCACCATGCCTTTAGGATGCAAAGATGCGAAGGTTCTTACATGGCCTTCAATGGATCACGACAAATGGCCTACAGGACCATGTACAGTGTTGGGACTAACGCATTACTTGTAACGTCGTTACGTCACCAAACTACTTTTTCGGTAACTAATAAAGTAACATGTTACTTTTCCCATTCAGTATCTCAGTTATTGTTACTGTGGTGTAAAGGGGTGTGTTACTCGTTACTGCAATTCACGGACTGCAATTTCATTGGGCCATATGTCCTGGATATATGGTATACGTCAGTAGTCCTCAACCTTTTCTGTACCGCGGACCGGTTTAATGTCTGACAATATTTTCACGGCCCGGTGCAGCAGATATAGACAAAACTGTGTAATCATGTGAAACTTTATTAGCGACGTCCCTGCCCCAACACAATGAAACGCACTCTGGTCGCTGCGGTAACGTTTAAACATAGTTGATGTCTCGAAAAGACATTTAAGGCCCCCGTCACTTGCGATCTCCAGCAGTTGATCTTTTTTTAATTTAGCGGGATCACGTGACTTACCGTGTCTAGGACTTGACATGCGTCAAGTGAGACGGATGTAACAGAGATTCTGGCCACTTTTCAAAATAAAACATCATTAAGACTCGGACAATGAATCAAACTAATTATGTGTATTATTTTTTTCTTTCTGTGCGGCCCGGTACCAACTGACCCACGGCCCGGTACCGGGTATACATGACAATAAAACAATAAAACTGACTTGGCAGCTGGTGGATTTAAACCTGAAGCCTTGCTGATCCAAGGAGAAGATGGAACAGGTCTATCATACTATGCTGACTTTCATGGATTTTCATACGTCAAAGAACACCTGCCCACCTCTCTGCACTTTTAACAAAGCTGCAACGTTCAAGGTCTGCTCCGTTGTAATTGATTTCCTCCACAGCAGCTAATCTGGTTCAGTCTCCTTTTTAGAAAATGAAGGGAACATAATAATTGCAAGATCTGCCTGCTGATCAGCAATAATGTAGCCGAGCACCGGAGGGAGAATGGGCTGAGTAGAAAATCAAAGAAATCCCAGCTTTGTTCTATCAATACACTGTAGCTAATTCCCCAGTAAACTTTTTCTTCCCCTGTCTGGTCTTTTTTAGTCTTTTTTCTGCAAACATGAGATTTTTGTATGTGTTTTTCCGCAGCACTTGTGTTTTCATTTGGTTCTCAAGTTTGGATCTTCTGTTTCTTTGTTCTCAGGGTCTTTTAGCTCGGTCTGTTTCAGTTGTTTAATGATACAAATGATACCTAAACTACCCCCTACACCTCAAGCTCGTCTCGAACAGGGGACACATCACCCTGTAACCCCACCTCCCTCTTATAGCCTTTTGTTCTACAACAACCCCCACCCCCTTCACAGGTATGCAGCCTCGTTTGATAGGTTTGATTGGTTAAATACCAGGTGTCTCCTGTAGTCGGTTTGAACTGAAGAAGCCTCTTGGGTGAGAGGTGTAACGTCTTCAAGAAACCCACTATGTCCAGTAACTAATTTTCTATTCTTTCTTTATTTTTCTCTTTTCCTGTCAGTGTTTTTACCCCTTTTTTACCAAATGTTGATTGTGAGGTTGTTATTTTTGATATCTTGAGGTGTATTGTAACCTTCTCTAAGGCTGAGCGCACACTGTGCCAGTTTCTCTAATCTTGGCAGCAACATGCTGCTAACGCTGTACGGGTAAATCTCAGGGGGTTTAACCCATCACCAAAGTGAACAGTGTTCAGCCGTGAGCGCCCAGGGAGCAGTGAGCGAGGACGGTGCCATGTGGAGGTCAGTGGACCTCAGTCGTAACCCCGCAGTTGATGGATTCGAACTTGGAACCCTCCGGATCCCACTCTGAAAAATTGTGGCAAAATCTCACAGTGTAGTCTGGCCTTAAGGATGGAGCTCCAGATTCTCTGAGTACATTTTCACGGTCAGAGTTCTGATCTTTCGTTATTTTTAAGAAGCTGTTGTTTCATTTTTTTTTTTTTTTATCATTTTTGTGTCGTTTACCTGTTCTGGGTAATTCTCCAAGGAAACCCTTTGCTCATCTCTTCTACCCTTTGCTCTTGGGCAAACAGCTCTAGGAGAGCAGGCTGTGTTGGTACAACTTTACTAACTCTCTTTCTTCTCTTTTCAGCTTGTCCCTTTTTCAGGGGTTGCCTCAGCGAGTCAACAATTTTCATCTCCCCCGTCCTCTGTATCTTCTACTCTAACTCCAACCACCTCCATGTCCTCCCTCACTGCATCCATCAATCTCCTCTTTGTCTCCTACCTGGTAGCGCCATCTCTAGGATCATTCTTCTACCAATGTATCCACTGTATCCACTGTCCCTCCTCCCTCCTCCTCCTCATGTCCAAACCATCTCAATCTGTCTTCTCTAGTTTTTTCTCCAAACCTTCCTGTCTGTGTTGTCCCTCTAATCACCTCATTCCTGATCCTGTCCATCCTTGTCTCTCCTAAAGAACCTCAGGCTCGTTAACTCCTCCACCGCCAGCTACAATTTTACTAACATATTAGAGGTTTTTCTTATTAGAGGTTCATCTCACCGCCTGATTTCTAAAGAGCGAGTTCCCCGCTTCCCGCTTCACTGTTTCGACCAAACCTGCTCCTGCCAGTATTGTGTCACTGCCGATCCACCCACCACTGCATGTAACATGGCAGTAAAGTGTTGCAGGGGTGTTCATCACCATGGCCCCCGCCCCCCGGTCCTCCTCGTTCAGACTCAGCCAGTAACTGAAGCGAAGAACTCTTAGAGTGGAGTCCAGCTGTTTAACTATTAATCCTTTAAACTCACATCAAGAGGCTTTCTGCTTGGGCTACTTTATATCTGTTAGAGTAAATTGAATAAAGTTGAGCTTTTCTTTCAGTAATGTGCAACTTTAGTTGGTGATTAGTACTTTCTATACGGTCTGCACAAGGGTTGTGTGCAGCGGTGCTTCTCAAAGTGCGGGGCGGGTGCTTTTTTGGGGGTCATCAAAATGTGAAAAGCGGGACGGGATGGAAAGAAGGACGTTTTCAAGGTTGGAATGATGTTGACACTACTGCTCTTTTTGGCCCCACCCACAGGAAGGCTCCACTGTATGGTGCAGTGTGATTTGGGTGGCAGCCGTGGAGACTGCTACCTTCAAGACCTGGCATCAGATAAATATAAATGAATGAATGACCTTATTTGATGTTAGTGTGTTAGTAATAAATGCCCTACAGATTAATCTTCCTTATGAAGATTCATCTGACCAGAATGAAGATACCATATTAATTTCTTCAGACCTAATTGCTTTAATAATTTAATTATCCGTTGGCCTCGGCCACCTTTATCACCAGAAGATATTTCATTAAGATGATGCAAAGTTTTCTCAAGCAATTAAAAAAGTTCATCATTCACACCTTGGAAGAATATTTCAGATGGTCATCAAAGAGGAAATGATGAACAGGTAAATCTTTGAATACAATAAATATATTTTACTGCTACGTCCTCCTAGACTTTATTGATTAAGTCTCCATTTGTTTTAAATTGATGGTGTTGTTATGGCAAACAATGTCATCCACAGCCTGACCTGCTTTTTAGTGTCTCAGTCAAGGCAATGATAATGGGGTCATTGGAATCACAGGGGGGTGGAGATGGCGGAGAACTTCTTCAGTTTTGGCTATTTTTGTGAAGTAGCTTTTGTCCCTAAAATGCTGATGGGCAGCTGTAACCTAACCTGATGAGCTGGCTCTTCTTTCAGGTCAGTCCACACTGCACTGTACGAAAAAAAAAAAAAAAAAGACTTTGATTGTGTTGCAGCTCTTTCTGTTTGGCTTCTGACGCGTTCTTTGTAACGGCATCACGTAACAAAACTACTTTCCTCTGTAACTAATAACGTAACACATGTCTTTCCCCATTAAGTAACGCTTTATTGTTACTGAGGTGTAGAGGGGCTTGTTACTCGTCACTGTCCGTGGTCCAAATGGACGGTTTCTCCCGGCCACAGTGAGAGGACTGTGTGGAGGCGGAGCCTGTCTGCTGCCTGTCAGTCATGAGTGAAAGACGGCCGTAACTGAACCCATGTGTTGAAAAGGAGCGATAATTGGTTGACAAAGGTTAACATTTCAGGCTAAGCAAATCAGAAAGAGACCTGGGCGGGTCTTCTTGCCTCATAGACAAATAAACAATCTCACACACAAGCGACGAGGTACAGCAGGACACACCCACAAGCAAGACGACGACAAGTGGCAAGTTGAGGTTACAATAAAGATGCCTGTCAAAATGTCTAAACATCTATTTAGTTTTTATTGTGCGACATTTCATTATGATAGTTGCTACAGAACACAATACTAAACGTTTTAATGTGTTGATAAAGTAAAGTTACTAGTTGTTAGTTACTCTTATAATTTAGTAGCTAATAACATAACGCATTACTTTTCCCATTCAGTTAAAGTAACTAGTTGTTAGTTACTTTCATAATTCAGTAGCTAGTAATGTAACTAGTTACTTTTTCAGAGTAGTAACTAGTAAAGTAATCAGTTACTTTTTTAAAGTAACTAGCCCAACACTGGTTGTTTTTACTAAGTCCGTTAGAAATCTGCAACAATGGAAAAAAAGCCGATAGAGATAGATAGATAGATAGATAGATAGATAGATAGATAGATAGTAGATAGATAGATAGATAGATAGATAGATAGATAGATAGATAGATAGATAGATAGATAGATAGATAGATAGATAGATAGATAGATAGATAGATAGATAGATAGAAACGTTCTCTTCTTTGCCAGTGTTAGTTTTATTAAGGATCCAGATTTTCTGTAGATTGCTGGTGTTGTATTGACTCTTCATTATCAAGCTCATATTTTATGTTTCATGCTTCAGGCTCCCTTTAGGCTGATGACCACTTGCCGTCCAAGGTGCCCCGTATGGTCAAGGAGGTCCAAAGTGTTTCCATCAATTTAATCTTCAGTTCATTCTAGTTTCTTAACCTCAATGTTAAAGTTATCATCTAGGGGAGAGACAGGTTCACCTCATGGCGACTCCTTCTCTTTATTTTGCAGTTAAGACACTTTATTTTAACGCCTGGTCCCAGATAAGCACGGCTAAGGGTCAAGTTTCTGTGATGTCAAGGAGAACTTTAGTAGCATGTGCAAGATCACGTTTTCATCCGGGACCATCTTGACCTCCTCTAATGGGCCGTCCTAATTTAATGTGGTGTGTTTCAAAATAAAAGTGTCAAACTCCTGTGTAAATGATCAAGGTAAGAGATTAATGCTGCTAATTATTAATTATCTGATGTCTTTTCTCACAACAGAGAGAAAGACAAGATGCTAGCTGTCAAAGTTGGTGGGAGATGTGGTCAAAGCCTGGACTTATTACATCTCATTTGACATTTTGGGATTGAACGATGAAAGTAATTATAATCTGTCTGGTATGATACCGATCTAAGCCAAGAACTAGGACAGTATGACTTTAACAATACTACACACGGAAGAAAGGAAAGGTATCAGACAACCATCTGTATCCTGATCACGTTTAGTCAAATTAAATTTTTCTAATTGGTCAATGTGGCGGCAGCGGTGGCCAAGTGGTGAAGGAAGCAGACTTGGGTCTGCAAGGTTTAGGGTTCGATTTCGCCAGCTGCCAGGTTGCCACTGAGGTGTTCTGATCATAGCACCATGCCAATCCAGAAGACTTCCAATTGGCTCAGCACCCAGAGGAAGGCTCATAGTACGGTATGGTGTAGTGTGAATTGGGTGTCAGTCGTGGAGACTGCTGATGATGGATAAATGTGTGCGTTACCGGCAGAATTTTTTTAAATTCTAAAAAAGAGAATCTGTCTCCTTTTCTCACTCCACATTCAACAGGCCATTCATTATGAGAAGACAAAGATTTCAAAGGTCAAACACACATTTGTTCGCATCGTCAATAGATTTCTTTTGTTTTACAGAAAGACATTTAACCTAAACGTTCTCCTTCACTTAAGCTCCGGTCTGAATCATCGCCGTTGCGTCCGTAGCGGCAGTTTCAGCAGAGACTTCTCAAAGGAAAGTAATGAATCAGTGCTTACACCTTGTCAGGCCCCATCCATTCTGAAGGGAAATATAAAAGCTGACACAGGTTGATCCACTGGGCTTTAACATTTTATGTGCGGGAGGAAGAAAATGAGATGGAAATTCAGGATTTTCTCAGGCTCAGGTTCTTATTGCAACATTAGAACCTTTTAAAGAGTAATGAAAAGCAGCATTTGGTTCTTATTGGTTGGATCCATCAACAACAATATGTTGAAAAACACCTTCTGCTGCTGTAACATCCAATAAAGGCCTTGACACTAATTTTAACAAGATATAGATTTGTGTTGATGAAGTAACTGTTCATATTGTCCACATCACGGTGTTGAGCTTGGCTGTTTGTCATGTGTCTTCTTCTCCTTTCAGCTTGTCCCTTTTCTCAGGGGTTGCCACAGCGAGTCAACAATTTTCATCTCCCCCTGTCCTCTGTATCTTCAACTCTAACTCAATCTCCTCTTTGTCTCCTACCTGGTAGCTCCATCTCTAGGATCATTCTTCTACCAATGTATCCACTGTCCATCCTCTGACCATGTCCAAACCATCTCAATCTTCTCCAAACCTTCCTGTCTGTATTGTCCCTCTAATCACGTCATTCCTGATCCTGTCCATCCTTGTCTCTCCTAAAGAGAACCTCAGCATCTTCAACCCATCCGTCTCCTGTCTTCTACCTATTCGTCTCACCACTGTCCCTCCACCTTAGCTGACTCTCTTCTATCTCAGATCACTCCTGACTCTTTTCTCCAGATGTTCCATCCTGACTCCACTCTATTCTTCTCCTCAGTCTCCTCCACAGTCTCCACTGCTCTAAACAGTTGATCCTCAGTATCTAAATTCCTCCACCTTCTCCACCTCTGCTCCTTGTAACCTCAACATTCCACTGTTCTCCCTTTTCATTCACACACATACTGTCTTGCTACGACTGACCTTCATTCCTCTTCTCTCCAGTCCAAACCTCCATCTCTCTAGGTTCTCTCCTGGATGTTGTCTACTCTCATTGCAGATCACAATATCATCTGCTAACATCATGGTCCATGGAGACTCCTGTTTGACCTCATCTGTCAATCTGTCCATCACCAGAACATCAAAAAGGGGACTCAGATCATTGATGAAGTCCCACCTCCACCTTAAAGTCCTTCCAACAGCACACCTCACCACCGTTGTGCTGTTCTCATGCATATCCTGCACCAGACTAACATGCTTCTCTGCCACTCCTGACTTCCTCATACAAAACCCCAGTTCCTCCCTTGTCTCCCTGTCATAGGTCTTTTTTAAATCTACAAAAACACAATGAAGCTCCTTCTGACCCTCTCTGTACTTCTCCATCAACATCCTCAAGGCAAATATTGCATCTGTGGAACTGTTTCTTAGCATAAACTTTCTCGGTTAAATATTCCGTCATGACAAACCGACTCCGAACATCTAGTCTGTGTCAGCGGGGGAGTGCTAAGCCTGTTGCCTTGCAAGCTTTCACCGCACAAACATTTAATTGAAGTTGTTATTCACCAATCAGCCGGCGATAGCGTCGGCACGCGTTTGTTTGTGCGAAACTGACAGTTTAAGGGCTCCCCCTCAGGTGTGTCAGCACACTGCTTTGATAAACACAAAGCATTAAGCCTATCTCTCTGCGTCTTTGTGTCCAGCTTTGTCAGACAGGATGGAGTGTCTCACAGCAGACACTCGGCTACACCTGAGGTCAGCACCGTTACTGGAAAGCAAGAAAGGAGAAGGACCGGGGGTGAGGGGCGGCGTGCACGGGTGCCTTTGTTTATGTTTGCGGTCCGTGTGCACAGCGCCTTTCCGTGGGGTGATGCACTGCAGGTGTGACCGTCCGTAACGACGATCCGGACAAGCAGCTGAGAGCAGCAGGTTTTAGGAGCCGGCTCTGCCTTCAGCAGCAGATTTGAATCCCTTGCACACAAAGGAAAGACACAAACGAAAACTGCAACTGAGCCCTGCGCTGCGGGTAATTTCCAGCGCCCCTTAAACACTTCACACAACATTTATCCAAGTACAATTGGTCATTATGCTGAAAAACATAATGTCATTTAATGTGCAATAAATAACTCCAGGTTTATTTATTACGCACAACAAATTAAATTCAGAATCTAATCAGCCTGGTAATAATAAGGCCCTCCAAACTCCTGGTGTGTGTGTGCATGTGTGTGTGTGTGTGGTATAAATAGAGTGTCCCTTCATCCGTGCTCAGCTTCTCCCTCCTGTCCTCTGCCTCTCAGGTCCTCGGGGACTCAAAGAGGTGTCTGTTTCACTGCCTCATGGAGAAGAAGTAAGTGGATGATGGGCTGGCAGAGACAGGCAGCGTGTTAAGTTTGATGTGTGCTTGTGTGAGTCACCTTCACTTTTTCCTATTTATACAGATAGTACAGAAGCTGCTCACACACACACACACACGCCCAGCCGCTTTAACCCATTCCTTTCCGATCATCGCCCAGCGTCGTCCGCCCTCCGTATTTATTCCCCATCGCTTTTATTACCTCGCACAGAACCCTTGACTAACGCTTCGGCCAAATAGTTTCCCATAAATCGCTACCCGTAAATGCAGCATTGCCTGTAATGACAGGGAATATTTAAATTCACTTTATTTGGGGAGCTCATTATGCACGACAAGTTGAGTATTTTCTTGGCTTACATTCCCTCTGGACTGGATGCAGTTGTGTTATTAAGGATGTCTGACAGTCATTTTGAGTCCCTGCTCTAGATACCATGCTGGAGACAAGTTGCTCCACTCAATTTTTTGTGCGAGTTATTTATAGGCCACACATGATTCTCATCATTTTTATTCCTCTTCATGATTTTCCACAGTGAAGTACTGTGTGTTGAAGTGATGCACAAATGCAGAATTTTTTTTTTTTTAATGTTACTTGTATGGCTGTTACGTAACGAAACTACTTTTCTCTGTAACAAATAACGCGTTACTTCTCCCATTCAGTAACACCGTTATTGTTACTGTGGTGTAAAAGGACTTGTTACTCGTTACTATCTGTGGTCCAAATGGACAAGTTTCCCCCGGCCACGGAGAGAGAGGACGTGCGGAGGCGGAGCCTGTCTACTGCCCGTCAGTCATGAGTGAAAAACGTCCGTCTTTCACTAACTGAACCCATGTGTTGAAAAGGAGGGATGATTGGTTGACATAAGTTAACATTTCAGGCTAAGCCAATCAGGAGGAGACCTGGGCGGGTCTTCTTGCCTTATTTCATTTCATTATGATAGTCGCTACAGAACACAACACTTAACTTTTTTAATGTGTTTTAAAGTAACTGAAGTAAAGTAACTAGTAATTAGTTACTTTTATAATTTAGTAACTAGTTACATAACTACCGTAATTTCCGGACTATAAGCCGCAACTTTGGTCAGACAATTTCAACCCTGCGGCTTATGCAGAGATGCGGCTAATGTATGCATAATGTATTTTGAGACAGGTGCTGTTGAGGAAGACGCAAGTCACAACCGCCAATAAACACCATAGAAGAAGAACTTTAACGTAATGCAATGCGAAAATGCAAAAAGAATACGGCTTATAGTCAGTTGTGGCTTATGTTTGTACAAAATGTTTTTTTCCTTCAAAAAATGTATTGGGTGCGGCTTATAGTCCGGATATTACGGTAGTTACTTTTTCCTGAGTAGTAACTAGTAAAGTATTAAGTTACTTTTTTAAAGTAACTTGCCCAACACTGTTCATGTAAAGAACGTATCTGGTCATGTCCTGGTCGTTGTTTCATGCTCCAGTCCATTCAGCTACGATGTTAATGCTAACGCCATAATCTAGGACGTATGAGCAAAATATGAAGCCTATTGCGTTTTGCCCATGGATAAAGGATCCTGGTAGTTAAGGAAGTTGACTCGGGTCTGGGGGGTTTCAAGTCCGAGTCCAACAGCTGCCAAATTACCACTGAGGTGCCCAGAGGATGGCACCATCCCCACACACTGCCCTCCAGGCTCTCACAAAGCTGTGTCACAATGACAAGGAGAAGCAGTTTCTTCTCCAAAAGGTTCCAAAAAAAAAAAAACATCAAAAATGAAGGACAGCAAATGCTTTAAAATCCATTGCATCGTGTCCAAGATTAAACAGAGACGTCATCAGCATATACAGTAACTTGAGCTTTATGTTTGTTTGTTTCATAATTATTATTAATTGTTTGTTTGATTCTCATTTTTAACTATGACTTTTTTTCTCTCTGGGAACAATTAAACCTCCAGGACTGATGAATATTTAAATATAATTTTGTATATTTTCTTTGGTGCATTGAGACGCGAGGTTTTCCTACTGAAACTGTAATTACAGTAAAGGTATCAATGGGAGTTATAAGGAGACAAACACTGGCTGTGAAACAGAATATTATCAATAGAAAATATTTAAATATTTGGGGTATTTTTTAGAGCAACATATTACACAAACTGCATTACATTGTCCAGGCCTTTAGAGTCAGAGTATATGAGACATGTATTACACACTCACTTAAACAAAGACTGTATCAGAATAATAAATCACAGAGTAAGCACTTGCACAATTTTGAAAAATGAGTTTCTGCTTCTTTTTTTTTTTTTCTTAGCTGAAAACCATATCAACCCAATTCTTATGATTTACTCCCTGAGGTATTAAAAAAAAAAAAAAAAAAATCCAGATCCAATCTTCACAAATGAGCCGACAAAGTGGCAGCTGAGCAGCTTATTGACATGACAGTAACAGAGTCATTAGCGAGAGACCAGCCATGTTGGACTCATTTAAAACCAGAAGACGTGAGCTCGTCCATAAATGACTGAGTGGAGCTCCTTAAACATGACTTCATGTCTGGTGAACTGATGGTCCGCTGTAAGGACCAGTGCAGAGGCTGCAACCAGTGGAGAATTCAGACTGCTGGACAAACTATGGGTCAAGGCCTGTATGTGGCCGTTTGGCAAATTATTTTTGGTCCACACACTTTCCCATATTAGAGTATTCATTTATTAAGTCTTAATATTATCATTGTATTTCTGCTGTTTCCATGCTTCTTCTTCTCCTTTCGGCTTGTCCCTTTTTCAGGGCTTGTCACAGCGAGTCAACAATGTCCATCTCCCCCTGTCCTCTGTATCTTCAACTCTAACTTCAACCACCTCCATATCTTCCCTCACCGCATCCATCAATCTCCTCTTTGTCTCCAACCTGGTAGCTCCATCTCTAGTATCCTTCTTCTCCCAATGTCTCCACTGTGCCTCCTCTGAACATGTCCAAACCATCTCAATCTGTCTTCTCTAGCTTCTTATTCTCCAAACCTTCCTGTCTGTGTTGTCCCTCTAATCACCTCATTCCTGATCCTGTCCATCTTTGTCTCTCCTAAAGAGAACCTCAGCATCTTTAACTCCTCCACCTCCAGCTGTGTCTCCTGTCTTCTACCTATTCCTAGTGTCTCTAGTCCATCCATCATGGCTGGTCTCTCCACCACTGACTCTCAAAGTTGTCCACTGTTAACTTTGGTGATGGGTTAAATACAGAGGTTTGAATCACAATGTCACAATGACAAGGAGTTTTGTTTCCCTTCCATCAGGAGACCTCGTTTTGGTCCGCCAGCCTTATATACGACATCCCTTATATAAATGAAGACAGGAATAAGTTTCCTAAAATCTTGTGTGAAAAGATGAACATCCACGCATTAGTTGGAGACCTGGACTAATACTTTTTAAATGATATTTTTTCAACACACGTGGACAAAAAAAAAAAGACTTTTTTTTTTTACCCTTGTGATCTTTTTACATTATTTTCTTTTCAGGTCACATTTACATCCTAATGCAGTCAAACACAGTTGTAAACATTCTTTGAAATGCTAATAGAGCTGTTGTGTGACATTGCTAAGGAAGTCTACTCTGTGTGTGTGTGTGTGTGTGTGTGTATAGAAAATGTATGCTCCACTAACGAGCGCAGCAGTAACTGCTGGGTCACATATTCCCTCTGGCTGACGCTTCCCTGCTGCTGTAATGGGTTCATTCCTAAATTACCACCTGTGGGTTTTATTTTTACACCATTAACTGGGCAGGTACTGGGCATGCTAACGTTTTTTTTGTGTGTTGTTGTTGTTACTTTGAACACAAAATGTCAGCACGGTTAGTTTTGTCATCCTTCATTTCAGTCAGTTCACCTGTTTTTTTTACTTTGTCGTCAAGAAAGTGATCATTTTCTTTGTGCCTTTTGTAACATTTGACTTGTACTGAAACACAACTAAACATTGGGGAAAACACTGTAATGAGCAGCTTGACCTTATCTGTGTACCAGTGATGGGAGATACCAGCTATCATCAGGTCTGTTCTGTTTCTATTAGGCTAAATCAGGGCTGTCAAACTCTTCTGGCTGCAGCTGCAGGTTTTGGTTCCAACTTTTCTTGAGCAAACCTCCTGACCAATCAGCGGTCAGGAGTTCACATCAGTTGATTAAAAAAAAAAAGGCAAGAACTTTGTGCTGCTGGTTGGTTGAAATGAAACCTCCAGGCCCTTTGTAGAAGTTTGCCACCTCTGGGTGTAATCAATTTACAGGTGGCGATGGTTCCGAGAGCAACTGGTGCTGATTCGCTATAGATGTAACTTGTTTCCCCTTCGCTACTTGACCCCTAGTACAGAAAATATTTGCGTTGCTGTAAGATCTTCACCTTCAATCTTCATTAAAGCTTTGATGACAGCATCAAACACAATTGAATTTCCTTTATTCATCATTTCATCTCCATCTGCTGAACCATACACAGGTCAAAGGGGCAGCAGTCTTCATGACTGTCACCCAAATCACACGACACCAATCACCAAGAACCTCAGTGGCAACCTGGAAGCTGGTGGACTCGAACCTGAAACCTAACTGGCCCACGTGCGCTTCCTTAACTGCTACGTCACCATCGCTGCCTAACTCTCCATTGAAACTTATTCGACACTACGACGTTTGCGTGTCTGTTGACGAAAAACTGCTGATGCAAACATACACGTCTGTGCAGGTTCTCTCCAGTGTTGGGACTAACGCGTTACTTGTAACGCCGTTACGTAACAAAACTACTTTTCTCAGTAACTAGTAACGTAACGCGTTACTTTTCCTATTCAGTTAAAGTAACTAGTTGTTAGTTACTTTTATAAGTTAGTAACTAGTAATGTAACTAGTTACTTTTTCAGAGCAGTAACTATTAAAGTAATAAGTTACTTCTTTAAAGTAACTTGATCAACACTGGTTCTCACTCGTCCAGGTATTTAATTTAATAATTGGTTTCTTGAAGACTTCTTATCCTAGAGCAGTGGTTCGTAACCTGGGTTCGGTCTCGGGGTTCGGTGGAGCCTCTGCTGCGGAGGTCAAGACACCGTGAAGGTCAAGACAAACCGACTCACCCTACTAAGGTAGGATTCGGCGAATGCGCACCTGAAACTGGTGGGTACGGTAGCTCCATCAAGGTTAAGAACCACTGTCCTAGAAGCTTCTTTAGTTCTCCTACATGAGAGTTGAAATGTACATGAGAACCCTACTACATCTAGCTGCCCTCAAAGTACTTTTGGGAGACACGTTATCATGTGACCAACATAACGGGGATGCACATGTATCTGAAAATTGTTTTTGTTTCAATGTGGGTATTGGTGTAAACAACACACTATGGTGTTGACGTCATTGTTTACAGAGTTTCCGAATATTAGGGAGGATTTTAGTTTTGAACAGGTTCAATAAGTGAACTGTAACTTCATACTCGTATCTGTAACTGTAACTGTAACTGTAATTGTACGCCTTCATCACGGTGGTGAGTTCACTGCAAAGGTTCATTCCCTGGTAGATATTCTTGTTGTTTCAAGCATTTGCTGAGAATTGTAATAAATCCAAAGTTTTTCGTCAATTGAGGAGTGGACTCACAGCAGAGTTCAAGAGGGATTCATTTAAATATCTGGCTACTGATTGGTTGTTTTTTCTCTCAAGTTTTCTATATTGTTGATCATAAAAATGTGGAGGGACCAAATGAACGCCTGTGTGTACAGCTGAGCACTGTGTGGAGGAAAGTAAACACTAAATAATTTAGTATCACCTGGTGGTAAAATGTTGAAAGGGTATAATCACATGTACATATATGTATTACATAATATATGTCCATATACTGTATTTTATGACTGTGAGGAAGGGTTTCAATATTGATTCAATGTCAGTGGATCAATAAAAAAAACACATTGAATGGATTCCGTTGCGTTTACAATTTTTTTTGTTGCTTTTAAAGTTATTTTTATTCACTTCTCTACAACAAATTTAATTTATTTCTGTTTTTACCTTCATTGTTAAAGTTTTTCTGTTCCACTCACTGATACAAAACGAAGAAAAATAGCCTCACAATTTTTTTTTTTTTTCTTAATACCGCCTCGCTCCTCTTTGGCACGTTGTAATATCCTTAACCGTTTGCCCAACAACACATATACACAAACCCACACACCACCCAGCCTGGGTCTTTGGAAGACTTTGCGGAGGTTAAATCCTGGCTTATTTGCATATAAACTATAGAGTAGCTGGAGTTTCTTCAGCTTCCAGGCAGAGGATGATGAATGTGTCCGAACCTTAATCGTTCAATCTCTGTATTTCACAGCAAACATATCAAAGCAAAGAAACCTGCTGACCACAGAGATGACACTATAGTCCAGATGGACATTTTAAATCCCAATGGATTTCCTGGTTTGGAAACACGGAGACAAGTAAGAAGGAAGGTGGGAATCATTGCGCTCTGTTTGTGTCTCTTCCTAATGTCTTTAAGCGTTTGTCACCAGAGTTGTGTCTTTTCTACAAACGGCCTTTTGTTCTTTTGTCGTTTTTGTTCCTAATTTTTTGTCATGCTGTTATCACTTCTGGTGTTTTGTTATGAAAGCGAGAAACGTTTTGTCAAAAAAAAAAAAAAGAAAGAATACGCTTTTGAAAAGACATACTTGCTTCTCTTGTCACATTTTAAAATGATTAACCATTCACGCACTACAAAATAAAAGCTCACATTTACAGGGATGAATGAAAGAGGGGGAAAAATCTCTAGAGACAGACTGGACAAAACCTGCCGTTAATAAAAACTTAAAAGACGTTTGTCCAAATGCAGGAAGCACGTGGACGATGGACACACAGTGAAATAATCAGGTGACTTACTGGGGTGAAGTTCATGACTTTGAGAATCCAGATGGTCAGCGCGAGGTTAACAATCATGGTCACCAGGAGGAGGAGGACGAAGAAGTACAGGCATCTTTTCCTCCAGCCATAGATTCCCACCGCTGGGTAAACCTGGGCGCCGCACATTGATGCCCCGCGTTGGTGAAGTGGGTTGGGCTGTGCCGCTAGAATGTACTGCTCCTGGGTCATCTGAGAAAAACAGACGCTGGGTTAGATGTATCTGTGCAATAGTAAGGTAGTAAGGACATTTTGGACCACCTGACATTTGGACATTTTAGACAAATGAGCATTCATTTGGACATTTTGGACAACTCTATATTCAATTTTTTGAGCATTTGGACATTTTGGACAACTGGACATTATTTTTTCGGGCATTTGGACATTCTGGACAACTGGACATTCAGTTTTTTGGGGCATTTCGGACAACTGGACATTAGCTCTTTGGACATTTGAACAACTGGACATTCAGTTTTTTGAGCATTTGGACATTTTGGACAACTGGACATTCAGTTTTTGGACATTCTTTTTTTTTTCCAAAAAAATCCAATGAGTTCTCATTGTTTTCAGATGTTTGAAACCAAAATTTTGTCCAATGACAGGGCAGGGCAGCTTGCACCACCCAAATCACATTGCACCACTCAGTCATGTGAGTTGGGACGGTGAAATGATCAGATCAAAAAAAAGAAAAATAGGAAAGGAGACAAACACTAAGAATTTTAGTGGAGAAAAATCCAAAAATGGGACGAGTTCAGAAAAAGGGAAAAATGGCAGGAAAATGGACGAGTTAGGAAGAGATAGAACCCAGAAGAAACAATCTAGGTGGAGCAGTGAAGTGGAGAGAGAGCATGTCATCAAGTAAGGAGGCGGAGAGGAGGGAGAGAAGGCCGATAAGACAGCAGAGGAGGACAGCGTCCATTAGATGTTGCTGAGCAGGAGGAATGGGCAGAGACATAGACACTGGCTGCGAGGCAATTCTATCTTAACTATCTCCTCTCTCAACTCTCACACCTACACTTTCTTTCTCCTTTTCCACGGCTCTAATCCATTTCCCACTTTTTGTCCGTCTCTCTCACACCCATAATGTCTCTACTTGCTGAGACTGCATGACCTCATGACCACAGCCCACATTGTTGTTTTGTGCACGTGCATTTCTCCTTAGTTTTTGTCTCGCCTCCGTGCACCACCCACCCTCCACATACACTCACACACGACGATATCAAGCCGCCCTTAATGGTAAACAAAAACGCTGACTGCTGCCTTACTACTGCAGAAAAATGAATAAAGGAAAAATGCAGAGTTTGCCTTTTAAGAATATGTTTGTTATTTCAGCAGAAGGTTCTCAGTAACAAACATCATCCTTCACACTGAGACATGGTCCACAGGGTGGAGAAGATAGTATTTCTGTGCAGTGTTCCTTGAAAACTCATTTTACTTAAAGACTTTTCAGGTTCCTGGGTTTAGGACATCATGAACCTATGAGGTTTGTAATAATCTCACCATAAATTTATAAAGGTGGTCAGATTATATTGTTATAATTAATTTTGTTAAAATTAACTAGTTAACAGATTAGCATGTTGCATCATACGGTAGAGCCCCAAGTTACAAGATTTATCGTTAAAAATAACCAACAACTAGGGATATCCAATAATCATTTTGTAGATTTTGATTTATCCAGTTTTGTCGTAATAATTTTCTAAATCGAAGTTATATACCCCCTAAAACTAATCCAAACGTAGAATGTTTTAAACCAACAAAAAAACAGTATAATGGAGATTTTACACAAACCAGCCACTAGGGGGCACAAGCCAGTGTTTTTTTTTAGCGCCGGTCCCAAGCCCGGATTAATTGAGGGTTGTGTCAGTAAGGGCATCCGGCGTAAAACTTTGGCCGAATCAAAGATGCGAGACAACGTACCGATAAAAAATGTTGACTCGTTGTGGCAACCCCTGAGCAGGGGTTGACAAACCTTGTAACTCACGGGCTACAAGGGTTCTTAAAATTGGACACGAGGGCGGAGTCGAGCAGAAAGATGGAGCATTTGATAATTGGCACGTTTAAGTCCCCTGCAAAACCTAAGATGTTACATTTCTAATGCCTTTTATAGCACCATCTACTGGGGAAACACAGGCATTGCAAGCAAAGGGCAGAAATATAATGATAATATATAAAAAAAATTTAATTTGGACAAGGTTGGAGGGCCGGATTAAGAAGCTCAGCGGGCTACATTTGGCCCCCGGGCCTGAGTTTGCCCGTACCTGGTGCACTGAGCTGAGTGTTGCCCAGTGTGGATCACAATGTCAAGGAGTTTGCTTTGTTCCTTTGATTTCATTTACCATATTTTCACGACGATAAGGCGCATCATACCGAAAGGCACAATCTCACTTTTGTGTGTCATTACTATATTTAACACACACATAAGGCACACCTGATGATAGGGCGCCGGTTTTATATACAATCAACACCCACACTTCACCCTTTAACGTTCTCATGGTGTCCTCTACCACTTCCACCTTACAAGAACAACACACACAGGGCGCACTGCACATTTTGAAGAAAATCTAACACTTTTTTGTGCGTCTTACAGTCGTGAAAATATGGTAAATAAGCAACAAAAGTTAATCTTCATCTCTCATCTCTGATACATTAGCAACAACATTACCTTTGTCATTGGCAGATATTAAATTTCCAGTAAAAAAAAAAAGAAAATGGAGTTTGTTTGAACATTTTCCTTCTTATAAAGCTGTTTTCTGGCAACATGGACAGCTTTAATTTTGAAGGTCCCACTGAGTAAAGTTACATTGGACCCGAGAAACAGAACGTCACTCGATATCTTCAGTAAACCATCAATTCCTTACAAGAAGATTTGTCAATCATTTCATTATTTTTTTAAGTCAACATGTTTTTTTGGAATTAACACAATGAACATGTGTCTGTACTTATTATACATTAATGTGTGTTAAATATCCTTGTTTTTGTGGGAATTTGTTTGACACACGGTCCACGACAAATTCAGTCGGCAGCTGTTTTTCGGGGTACATCTGTAACTGTGCAGACATAATACCCATAAATCAATAGCAGGCTTTTGTTGTGTAATGGAGCAATGGAATTGCCTGCTGTATTATTTCAGCATTCATTATCCACACTGATACAACAGCTGAGTGTGTCCACCTGGGAAAATTACACATTCTGGGGTCCACGGATCTCCACAAATGTCTTTTCTCCCTGCCTGGAATCAGACAGCGTTTCTGTGAGTGTTGTTCCTAAAAAGACTAAAATTGGCCAAATAACAGAGTAAAACCAGAAATCCAAACACATTTTTTCTTACATTAGTTGCAAACCATTTAATGATGTCATCTCTAAACACTCAGCATCATCCATATTGTTGTATTTTAGCCCATAAAGAGTAGATTTACTGATTAAATCACATAAACTCCCAGCTCTTGTGTTTGTATCGAAATCATTTAATACATTTGAATAAAGTTTTAATACAGGAAGTCATTTCGTCTCTACCACTTCTTTACTTCACGCAACCTTAGGTCCCAAACGGCCCCCGCCCCCATTTCCTTCCTGACTCTGTCGCCCTCTTTCGCCCTCCTGTAATTTATTTACACCCTATTTTCATCAACATCTCTTCCACCTCACTCTCCCTTTCTCCCCCGTACCCCCCCGCCCTTACCTTGGAATGAATTTCCCAGATTGGACCAACTGAAGAGCCATCAATCACTCCCATGGTTTGCCGCTGCCTTAAGGATCAGCCCAGCCTTCCATAACTTTATTAACATCACAATATCTTAACGGCCATGAAAATATCCATCACAGGAGCCACGTCACCAACGTAACCTTTAAGGAATATTGTCAAACGCAAACGTCCAGTGACCTCGACGCTGCCATTAATTATGTGTTGAAAGGCCTGAGTGACGACTGGAATGAAGGAGGGACCTGACATGAAAATGAACAACTGAGGTTGGAGATGAGACGCCATGAAGACCATTCATTCATACATTTATTCAGATGAGCTGATGTTGTAGCTGGAGTCATCACAGAACACACTCACACCTAAACATTAATACCCTGCTCACTCATAAGTATTTCTATTTCTATTTAGTGCAAGGACCACAGTAAGGGGCGCTGTATCGGTCCATTGTATGGAAGACACAGCTGAGCTGAAAGACAAAGCTCTCAATTTAGTCAATTTCAGTCAATTTCACCTAAGGTCATGAGCTTTGGGCTTTCTCCATCTAGAGGTAGGGGGCGCTCCCTTACAACAAGATGCCTAGGTGCCTTCCTTGGGGGATGGTTGAGCACTCCCCATTGGGAGGAGAACCAAAGTAAGACTCAGGATCTGCAGCCACTATGTGCCTCTGATAGTCTGGAAACAAATCAGGATCAACAAATCAGTGAAGTTGGAGATTGCGTCTCGGGTGGAGGATTAGATGGTTCCCAATCTTTGTGGGTTTGAAACCCAATTTTCACACCTGATGCCCCAGAAACATATACTGTACTGCGCACATAAAAGTCTTTGATTTTCTTCAAAATGTCAAAATGTCGCAATGGTGCAGTGTGATTTGGGTGGCAGTAGGGGAGACTGCTGCCCCTGTAAGCCTTTAAGGATGATGTCAATGTTCTGATTTCTGACTTCACTATTGACTTATCTTGGCCAAGGTTCTGGACATGGAAAATGTGGGTTCCCTGTACGGGGAACACTGGTCTATTTCACATACATACAGTACTGTGTATGAACTCATTATAATGGTTATTGCTGAACAGTGCACCACTGTACCAACGTATGGAAATACAGAGTGCACCGCAGGTCTCCCTGTAGGTGATAAATTGTAGAATCAGATGTTCGTTCACGAGTCCTGACGTGCAGGATGGATCCGTAGGTAAAAGCGCAGTGCACTATTACAACTGCGGGCGGATAGAAATGCAAAAAAGGCCAATCCTAATCTAAGATCTTGAGATGGTCCTTTTTAAGACTCAAATCTGAATCAAGTATGCACGCTCAGGAAGTGTTGCAGCTGCTATATGTCAGCCATTGTAACCCATTTAATCTATATAGCTGAGCCTCGCACATTCACGCCTGCTTACACTGAATTACCTCCCACGCTTTCATACGACCCTGAAAGTCTCTCTCTTCCACATTCATCCGTGTTATTATTATAAGCTAAAACACAACGTAGCATCAACTACATGATGACGTTTGGAGGGAATTCACTATGTAATAAAAGTTCATTTTATTTCCATTCTTGTGACCAAGATATTTTTTTTTCCTATCTTGCAAGTTAGAATTTTTTGGCATTTTGTTTGATAGTGACATTATTATGTGCTTTTTTTTATTTTAATGAACAGGCGCTGACAGCAGATCAACAATACAAATAACAAAAAAATAGTGAAGGTTAATTAGTGAAAATATCATAGTAATAATTCAGAGGTTAGAGACCATTTTTTAAACTAAAA
Organism: Paraplagusia blochii; assembly: GCA_016785265.1. Lineage (NCBI taxonomy): Eukaryota > Metazoa > Chordata > Actinopteri > Pleuronectiformes > Cynoglossidae > Paraplagusia > Paraplagusia blochii. The sequence continues at coordinate 143,123 of JAFBJS010002603.1, read as the reverse complement.
ACAGTTCATGGTTTATGATAATAATTAGTTTTTAGTTCTATATATACCATATTTTCACCACCATAAGTTGCACCGTACTAAAAGGCACAATCTCAGTTTTGTGTGTATTTAACACACACATAAGGTGAACCAATAGATTCCAACACTTCCCCCTTTAACGTTCTCATGGTGTCCTCTACTACGTCTGCCTTGCAACAACACACACACAAGGGACACAAAACTATGGGGCGCGCCACACATTTTGAAGAAAATCTAAGGCTTGGCCAAATTTTGTTGCGCGCTGTGGAGTGAATCACAACTTCACAATGACATAAAAAGTAATTTGAATCTTTAATTATCGTGAAAAAATGGTATTTAGTGAAAATATCATAGTAACAATTCAGAGATGAGAGTATTTTTTTTCAACTAAAAACCCGAAACCCAATTAGCTTTAGAGTCACAGTTTTTGATTTATGTTAATATGAGGATTTTAGATTATATATATATATATATATATAAGGCTATGCTCCATATTACATACTGCAATATGGAACTTCTTTATGACACAACATGTCAAGTCAAGTTGAGGTTGTAGATTGGATCAAATCGAATGAGAAGTTCTTGATTTTTTTTTTTTCCAATGTTCAATCATGGCCTTGCGGTCAAGGATCTAGATCTGGGTCCATGATGCTACGGGCTCAGGTCCACCAGCTGCCAGGTTGCCAATAAGGTGGCCTTTTTTTCTTACCCTGGCTGAGGGTCTAAGGACAGAGAATGTTACCAACCCTGTAAAGCCCTACGTGACAAATCTGATTTGTAAATGTGGGCTATAGAAATAAAACTTGATTGATAAAAGCTGAGAATGAAATACTATTATATATACAGCTACACACACCTCTGTCTTGCAGATTTGTCCACTATAATCACCACTGTGATAGTAAACAAGTCAAAGCCAAATAAACTGGTGGCTGTTGGTTGTAGGTCATTGATCCGAACAGTGACACCGTTCACCCACTGTCATTGTAGGCACTCAGGTGTGAAGCCTGTGAATGGATCGGCCTCACAAACACACCTGGCACATATATATATATATATATATATATATATATATATATATATATATATATAGTATATATATAGTATGCACACACACACACACACAAACCAGCAAAAGAAATAAATAAATAAAAATAGGCTCATGGAAAATATACAGTAAATATAACCCATATTCCTCAACACTCACACACCTCCACTCTATAAGGTCTCCTGTGCAGCGAGGCGTTCACTGCCGGGACAGATTTACAAGGTTCTGCTGCTGCCCTGGTCTAAAAAGAAGCAGGATGGAAATGAAAACTATTGCTTTTTCCTGCCCATGGACAGGTTCACAGTTTTCCTCTCTAAAAGAAAAAAAAAAAAATCAATCTTTAATTTTTCAGAGTAGTTTTCAGCATTATAAATATAAAATACAAACCAAACATAGTCTAATGTTGGTTCTAATTATGAAAAAATGTCAAAAAAAGGCCTTTTTTCTACATTTATTCATTCTTCTTCATCTGTTTATCTATTACTCAGCGGTCTCCACGACTGACACCCAAATCACACTGCACCATACTGGAGAGTAACTTCCTGTGGGTGGTGAGCCCACAGGGAGTTAGAAGGAAAGAAAGTGAAACATTAATGATTCCAATCTTTTGAGAAATTATTGTGTTAAAACGCTGCTCCTGACAAACGCCAATCTTCCTCTGGTTCCTCTGGGAATCTAACCTGGCTCTCTGCTCTCTCAGTTTTGGAGGCAGAAGTGCTAACCGCTACGCTATGGAACCGGCCATCATGATGTTATCGGCACAGATTTATGCTCACTGCACCCCAGCGATAACCAGATGGAATCGAACCTGAAACCCCCGCGGAGCCAAATGCACTTCCTTTACTGCCACTTTCTCCAACTTTCAGCTTATTTTTTCTCTTTACTTATTCCAGTTTCATGCTTCAAAAAACAATGCATTACTTCACTGTAGAGTTTGTAATTAGATTAATGTTTATTTTTTTGTAAAAAATATAAACAGTTTGCTGCTATAAGTTGCTATTTCAGTCCGCAGACATTCTCAGATTTTATTTGACATAAATGAAATTATGCCTAAATCACCCAGTTAATATAAACTGTTAAAAGAGCAGTTAAACTGCAGTAGAAATTAAGAATTTACATTGCATTGCAGGGAAGCAGTGAGATGACTGTGTGAACCTCTAACCTGGGTCTGCTCCGTGGATGAAGACTTTAATTCTAATTTTTTTTTTTTTAATTCATTTTTTTCCTTCTATGGTTCGAAGCTTCACTCAGACTGTTTTCCTGTTTACGTTGTGCAGCCGTGGAGTTAAAACACACCCGTTGGTTAAGCAGGGACTTTATATCATGGCGACTATTTATAGAGACCGAGAAGCTGTTCTCATTTGTCTCTGTCTAGATTTACTCCAGTCCAATGATGTCTTTTGGGTTTGTTCAAGACTCAGGAGACTAATTAGTGGATGAATCAAATGAAGGAGGAGAAGGAGTGAGGGACCAAACAAGAGGAAGACAAAGAGGGGAGGAGACTGGCTGGGGCCACGGAGGCAGGAAATACTGGTGTTATTTTGTCTGATTGGCAACTTTTATTCTCCCCACTGTTCCCCAATCTGATCAGCAGGTAGCTTCTCCCCGTACGGACCAGCTGTCGCCTCCGTGCATTACTGCTCTCCCGCCACTATAAAACAATATTTCCCATAACGGGCAGCCAGAGGATGAATGCAATTTAAAATGTTATTATTGCACAAAATTGTTTGACAGATAAAAGCTGCAATATTTTCTCAGGCTTTGACCAAAACTCCGTGTACAGCAGAGCAACACTCAGGGTGGAGGAGCAGGAGAACTAAATACTGTATAGTGTCTATGCAGTATATTTATTGCAGGCTACAGTTTCTGGTTAATGTCATTTTAACCTTGCATTTGTGTGAACCCCCATACATCAATGTTAATGTATTAAATCGTCAATTAATTCTATTAAAAACACTCAGTTTTCATCCACTTGATCTTGTTGGATTCCTTATCCATTAAAACGTTGGTTTTATATTGGATCTCTGGGCCTTTTTTTTCAGTATACCCCTTGATTTTCATTAAAAAAAATAAAAAATGAACCCCCCAAAAAAACTATAAACTATTACTTTTTCCTGGGGTTGCCGCAGTGAATCAACGCTTTCCATCTCACCCTGTCCTCTGTATCTTCTTCAACTCCAACTACCTCCATGTCCTCCCTCACTCCATCCATCAATCTCCTCTTTGTCTCCTACCTGGTAGCTCCATCTCTTAGGATCATTCTTCTACCAATGTATCCACTGTCCCTCCTCTGAACATATCCAAACCTTCTCAATCTGTCTTCTCTAGCTTCTTTTTCTCCAACCCTTTCTGTCTGTGTTGTCCCTCTAATCACCTCATTCCTGATCCTGTCCATCCTTGTCTCTCCTAAAGAGAATCTCAGCATCTTTAACTCCTCCACCTCCAGCTCTGTCTCCTGTCTGATGAATGTCTCCATCCATCCTGGCTGGTCTCACCACCGTCCCTCCACCTTAGCTCTTTTCTCTTTTCTCCAGTTGTTCCAACAGTTTTACAACTTTGGATGAGAGGTGAAACTTTTTCCAACAACTTAAGGCCAAGTTCCCTGATCTGGATGAATAAGAAACTTCATCAATAATCCACCTTTTCCCTGCCATGTCCTCATTTGGCCCATAGATAAAAAGCAATGTTAGGATTTATGTTTGACTTCTATAGAACTCTTCACCTTTCTGCCTCATACCTGTGTCATACCCATAATCCAATTTTAAGACCAATTCTACCCCACAAATCAGAAAGTTTGCCCCCTGCTGGTGGAGATCCAACAAAAACACAGAGTGTTTTGTAACAAGATGATATCCTTAGTGTCCCTCAGGTAGAAATGGTCTTTTCCCTTGGAAATTATTACAGGATTTCAAACCAACTTGATGTAATAATAATAATGATAATAATAATACTCAGGTCTGCAAAAAAATATTCCTGCAGAGAACCAGCAGCAGGGCAGTAGCTGCGGAAATAAACATATAAATAAAAACACAGTATTCTCGGCCCTAACAAGAGACACACCGGGGAGCTCTCCGTGGTGCTGAACAGCAGTTGTTTGTTGTGTGGTTGCTTGTTGATAACATTAACAATGTTCCATTACAGACAGTTTTTGTATCGTTTTGGGTTTTGTCTTCTTTAAAGCTGCACCGGCCAGGTTTTATCACAGTAATTGTTCAGTTCAAACGATGTGTTTTCGTGGGAACACTGAGAAACTACTGGGCCTCGGTCAGAAGAAAGAAAGAGCAGGGATAGATGTTCACAGGCAAATCAGATGAATATCTTGGGTTTTCTTTATTTACACTGCTTTAATGGTTAGGGATTTTTGCGTTCAACGATATTTCACGAATCCCCCCTTTACTGTTGAAAGATTTAAGGCTGTTTAGGACCAAATATTTTATCCCTTATTGTTTACTATATTCCCAGAACAAATACTGGGGTCTGTTTGATTTTTTTTATAGCAACACACTCTCTATTACTGTCTTATTCATGTCTTCTCTTTTAGTCATTTTTTGGGTGTCATTCCTTGAAATGACTTTTATCTCCCTCCCTCATCTTCTCCTTCTTTATCACTGATTCTATTTTTCCAGTGTGTTTCCCTCAAATTGAGTCGGTTCATGTCAATCAAAATGACAACCCTGTTACGAACGGCTGCCGACTGTGTCACGCTCAGGCTTCTCTCCCCCCTGGTCCTCGAGAAGGATTGACGAGAACCATGTTTGTTCCTTTATTACAGTGAGTTTTCTTTTTAAATAAAAAACTTTTTTGGTCTTTTGTCAAAATTTGTAATGACTTCTATTTTTAATCATCAGTTAATCATCTGTCAAAGAATGTCAGGAATTATTCATCCCCATCTGGTAAATGTGAACCTGTCTATTATCAAAAACTAGTCAACAACCACACAAGATTAAAATAATAATATTAATAATAAAACTAGGGTTCGTGTCCTTGTATTGGATCGCCTGGAAATCTAAAGGTGTCATCTGACCAGGTGATCAGTTACTACAAGAAGTTGATGGATTCAAACCTGCAACCCTTCGAACCCCAGTCCGGTTCTTTAGCCACTAGGCCACTACTCCCCCAAAATACTTTACGTCGTCAGCTTTTGTTCCGACGCGGGGAGACTCCCATGGTTGTCTAGTCCATCGCCTTCACCACTCGGCCAAGACAACTGATTTGTTGTAAATATTATGAAAACTACTTCCTTAAATTGTTGTGTCTGCTCCAGTCTGTGTCTGTGTTATTATGTTCTGACAGTTTCAGAAATTGGTAGAGATGTCATAGAAAAAAGTCATCTTATTGAGCCGTGACCTATTAGAACTTCACTGTCACTTTGGATGAAAGCGTTGCCTAAACATAGAATGCATTAGTAATAATAATTCTCCCTTCATCTGGTGGTTGCCACAGAAAATACAGTTTTCCATCTCCTCCTGTCCTCTCCATCTTCTACTCTGACTACAACTACCTCCATGTCCTCCCTCGCTGCATCCGTCAATCTCCTCTTTGTCTCCTACCCTACCTGGTAGCTCCATCTCTAGGATCATTCTTCTACCAATGTATATCCACTGTCCCTCCTCTGGACATCATCTCACCATGTCAATCTGTCTTCTCTAGCTCTTTCTCCAAAACCTTCCTGTATGTGGTGTCCCTCTAATCACCTCAGGTAGTAAGGTAGGTAGGTAGATAGATAGATAGATAGCTATATAGGTATATAGCTAGATAGGTAGCTAGATAGATAGAAAGATAGGTAGCTAGATAGCTAGGTAGCTAGATATATATATATATATATATATATATATATATAGCTGGATATATAGATAGATAGCTGAATATACATATATAGATAGATAGCTATATAGCTATATAGCTAGATGGGTAGCTAGATAGATAGAAAGATAGGTATCTAGACAGCTAGGTAGCTAGATAGATATATAGATAGCTGGATATATAGATAGATAGCTGAATATATATATATATATATAGATAGCTATATAGCTAGATAGGTAGCTAGATTGATAGATAGGTAGCTAGATAGATAGAAAGATAGGTAACTAGATAGCTAGGTAGCCAGATAGCTAGGTGAGTGACAGATAGATAGCCACATATTATGTAACAAATAAACTTATCAGGTTAGTAAGTAGCTTAGCACAGACTCTATTACACAACAATGTTATAAACAAACAGGGCCGCACAAGACGACTTCATGGACCTTGTCTGGCCCACGGGCCTTTATTTGACGTGCAGTCTAGGACCATAGTGATGACGGAGGATCTTCTCACACAGACACAGAGTAAGAAACAGGAAAGAGGAAGAGAAAGCAGAGCCGCGGCTCTAATGTAGTGAACAGTAAACAGACAGACTATTACTCAGGGTAAACAGTGTGAATGTAAAGGAATTCCCATCCATCCATTGTTTTACTTGGGTCTTTAGCTTCACTTACATCTTCCTCCTCTTTTCCTCGCACCCAATTTCATTTCCCTCCTCTCTCTCACTCCCGTAGCCATCACTCACTCCGGGGACATTTTCCTTTTCGGCTTCCGACCTAATTGAGTTGTGTGTTGTCACCTCATCAGCGCCACTCAGAGCTCCTTTTCACTATATATGTTTGAGTGATGTACCTGAGCTCTGTCCAGCAGTCATTCATGTTGGAATCCCTCTATGGAGGGAATCATATATTACCCTTCCAGACTGCTGTGCTGTAATGGAATAAGGACGGAGCAGCTGACGGAGGAGGAATGGAAGACCAGGAGATTAAAGTAGAGGCAGAGGGGGAAGGAGAACGGGAGACGAGGACAGAGCCGGTGTTGTGTGTCTCACTAATTATAATCATTTCCTCTCTGTCAAATTAAGGTTCTTCTTACTATTGTTGTGGCCTTGTTTATTCAGGAACCTTCTCAGCACATCTGAACCCATCGACCAGACAAATAAATAAACCATGCATCAAACTAAGGGAAAACATTTTGTTCACTAATGGCACGGAGCTCCACACCAGGCTGCAGCAGCTACACTATTAGTTGTTAATGATAATAATGATATTAAAAAAAAAATTCTAACCTGACAAGAACATTTTGGGGAAATACCACCACCTACAGGCTGTCGATTCATCTTATCAAACTTCATTCATTAATTAATTTTCATCCTCTTATCAGTCACAAGGACAGCAGTCTCCATGTCTGATACCTAAATCACACTGCACCAAACTGTGAGCATTCATGTAGGCAATGGTCAGGTTTTTGGAATCACACCTGAAACCTTGAGGACGGAAATAAATGACTTAGGAATGAAATCAAGTACAATTTCAGGATAAAAATCATTAAAAAATTAATAATAGTTAAAGAAAATATATATTTCATTATCAATCATTACATGAAATGTTTGCCGCCCTAGTCTAGAACTTCTGTTGAAGCTCGATCTTTGCTTCATAAGGTAATTTCTAGGTTCGCCTGGACGAGAGTTTGTTTGATAACGATCTGATTTGATCTGAGTAATGTTGCTGGTTGCCAACAACTCCTAGGACGTTGTCTTGCGGTGTTGTCAGAATCAGAATTGAACAGTAATGTATCGTTGGCATTGCCGGGATTCTCTCCGTCTTGTGCTTCTATTTTCTCTATATCTATTAATATATATTGACTTGCAGCTGTGGCTTTGAGCTCATTAACAGTGTAAAGTGATCAGGCTGCTCTTCTAAAGTCTACGATGATGTAATTAATCAATAAAACAGGCTTCATGATATAATACATGATAATTAGTGTATTGAAGTAATTAATCCCAGTCTTACTGCTCCTCAGTATCCATGCAGAACTCACTGTCGACTGGTGGAAAAAAAAAAAAAAAAAAAAACTGTCGACTGGTGAAAAAAAAAAAAAAAAAAAAAAAAAAAAAAAACGGGTGTAAGATTTAATTTAATTCTTCAGACAACTGATATTTCAATCATGTTTCGTTCATGGGTTCGATTCCCAGAGGAACAACAACAAGCTTGATAATAATAATCCACCTCTGTAAGTGGCTTTGGATGAAAGCGTCTTCTGAGTATAGAAGACAAACATCACCAGTCAGATGTATCTCACAAGGACATCGGGATAAGTTTACTTATCAGAGAGCAAGGACTAATGATCCTGAGCAATTTAATTGAAAAATGTAACATGTAGATATTTTTGTTATATAAATCTCTTGGACTAAATTAGCACCAACACAAGCATTAGATAATTTGTAGCTATACAGCATAGCAACATTTCTTTCAACAGATTTAGGAAGAATTTTCAGTTCATTCATTCAGTTTTTGTCTTTATCCAGGTAGCTAGATCGGTAGATAGATAGGTAGCTAGATAGATAGATACATAGATAGCTGGATATATAGATAAACAGCTATATAGCTACATAGCTAGATAGATAGATAGATTGATAGATGGGTAGCTAGATTGATAAAAGATGGGTAACTAGATAGATATATATATAGATAGCTGGATATATAGATAGATAGCTGAATATATAGATAGATAGCTATATAGCTACATAGCTAGATAGGTAGCTAGATTGATAGATAGGTATCTAGATAGATAGAAAGATGGGTAGCTAGATAGCTAGGTAGCAAGATAGATAGATATATAGATAGCTGAATATATAAATAGATACATATATAGCTACATAGCTATATAGCTAGATAGGTAGATAGATTGATAGATAGGTAGCTAGATAGATAGAAAGATAGATAGCTAGTAAGCCAGATAGCTAGGTGAGTTACACTTCGTAAATTTCCATATGACACGTAGTTACATCATACTGTAGGATCTGAATTCCTATCTGAGGTAACGTAAACCGAATTCTCAGCAGTCTTCAATCATCTCTTAGGTTTTTCGCAACAATAAAATCACCTGTCAGAGCAGGACAAAACAATGCCTTGGTGAGAAGCACGTGAAAACAGAGCTTCAAGGTTCTACAGCAGGTCTGCGGAGGAGAGGATTCACACAGAACGAACGCCGGACGGGAAAACCTTTTCCTCACACCTCTGCAGAACCTGCAGGATGTGGAACAACATTTCCTGCGCCTGTACTCTTTAAATATCCCCGGTTCTGCAAACCAATATGAAGTGTGTAGAAAAGATTCCCAGACCCCACAGGGCTGACTGCAGAGAGGCCTGGAGCTGGGAACTGGTCTTTTTTCAGACTCAGTGCAGTTCATTACATAACCCTTCAGCAGCGGGGATACTTCCTGTGCTCACTTGAGGACATGGAGTGTCCCAAACTAGAGCTCATACCCTGTCCCTGATCTGGTGTGGTTCAATTATAGTATGTCCTGTGTCCAACAGTAGTCTCTGAGTAACCTTCTTCTGTCCAATTTTTTTTTTGTCTTTCTTTCAGGCTGTAAAAATACACCTGACTCCTGAACACAACAAGCCGCTTTTAGCCAAACTGAATCTGAATCTTAACACGTCAGGTGACACCTGGGGATACGACGAGGAACTGGGGATGTGTTGTAGGAACTTTTTGCCGATGGAGGACATGCTGATATTTTCTGACACAAGTTTGGATTTCGATGACAACAGAAACCATGAACCGTGTCATCAGAGGAAATCCAATAATGTTTCCTACTGACCATACACAGTCACGTCCATATTGGGTCGATCGCATCGCTCAGCCGTCATTATCAGACAATGGACAATTTTCTAGACTTCAAGTCACACGTTTTTATCCTTTTTAGGACAGACAGACAGATAGAAAGACAGACGGTTAGATAGACAGACAGATACTAGGTAGGTAGACAGATAGACAGAGAGATAGATGGACGATAATTAGTTGCTGTGTGTAGATAATTAGGCTAGTAGTTATTATAACTAGATACGTAAGTTATAATTGTTCCTGTGTGGCGCTGTTGCGTAATTGCAATATCAATTACTATTGTTATTATATACAGTATGTGACTATGTCAATAAAACTAGTTTAGGTACATATGTACCAAATATACTTACATATACACCAATATATACACAAACATTTATAGACACATATCGCACTCAGTATATATTGGTTATCCATATACTTATAAATAAGCACGCACGCTATAGCATAGCATATAGCTATCGCTATATGTGTAGACACACACACACATATATAAACATATATATACATATATGGATATATATAGACACATACATACATACAACATACATATATAAATATATATATAAATATATATATATACGCTCTAAATATATATATACACTCTAAATATATATACACTATGTTTGTGACTTGTATTATGTTCTGTATGGTACTGCAAGTTTTGTTTGCAACATTTTTCCTGGCAATATTTCATGTTTGTTATTATCACCCTGCCAGAAGCTAGAGGGCACTGGTGCGACCTATACTCTTAAATACTTTTGTGGTTGGTGCAACTTGTACTTGGACGTGACTTATAGCCTTGAACAATGTTTTTCAACCTTTTTTTCGACTCAAGGCACAATTTCAGGCACGACCAGAAATTTACCAAAATCTCCAGGCACGACCCCCACAACCAAAATATTTTATGTTTTGTAGCATATGAACAATATAAAGTCAGTCTAATTAGAGTTTTATCGATATGAATCTAATATCTAGAGGAAAAAAAAATCTATTTCACAATCTCATTTACTTTATTTATGTTTTCAAAAACAATGTGAAATTGGATCAATTCCCACGGCTCACATCACTTATTCCTGCAGACAAAACTGTGCTGCAGCAGACAGGTTGTAAAACATTTTTCCAGACAATATGGTAAATATATTTATACACACTGTTGAAATTTTATGAAAGACTGATATTCACTACAAGGAAAGTCTCAAAGAAATAGAGTAGTGTTATAGTGAACGACAAGGTTTTTTGCAGAGATTATGTGAAATCTCCGCAATTTAGTATTTATTGTGTTCATTCACAGACAAAAATGAATCAAACTGGTTCACAAGCAACGGTTTACAATCCTTACAGTGAAGTAAAAATGTAAAAAATAACCCAGACACCAAAATAGGCTGAAGCCGATCCTTATTCTTAGTCCTAGCAGTGGCTTCATTAAATGTTAATGAAATTAAATAATTGAAACGCGGTGGTCTCTGGGTGTTCAACCACGCAGCCAAACTACAAATTTTTATTGAAGACGCAGCATCGTCGGAAGAAGTGAAATAATTAAATGATGTTACGATCCAGGAAACGACAAAATGTTATGGTCTGTCTTTCAGCTACTTCAGAGAGCAGTCATTAAAAAGCAAAATTAAATATTTAGAAAAATTTAATATTTCATCATAACTACAGTTGCTCTATAGCTCTGCTATATGTCAACGTGCGGCAACACGCTGCCATACTGTAATCCAAGGCAACATCTGCGATCCAGTTCCCCTTAACGCAGGCCAGGCTAACCTGTTCCGGAAATCACCTGACAGCTGATTGGTCAAACTATTCTTGTTCTTTGTTGGTTGAAACAAAAACCTACAGAAACAGACGTTCTTTGTGGGACAGGTTGGTCAATCCTGCCTTAAAGAGTTGGTTGTAACTGAAAGACTATATGGATGCAACTACTTATGTATTAATAAATGTTTCTGAAAAATATGATTATTCATTGAAGTTGCATTTCTGTGAAAAAATGAAAAAAAGTTTGGTTTTTTTAATATAGGGCAATTCGTTTTTAAGCTCCCAAAGTGACTGTGTTGCCCACATTTGGCCTGTGAGCCTATGTTTGACACGCGCTGCAGTCCATTCCAATACTAAAGTCCAGTCACAGCTTCACAACACACAAAAAGTTATACAAAAAAAAGTTGTATTTGTTTTATAAAATTGCTTTGGAGAAAATAGTTCATCAGAAAACATACAGATTATAAAGTGTAAATATCCACAAGTCATTTCTGCAGGAAAAACAAAACAAACTTTTTTGACGTTTGGTTTTGAAATGGTTTGTACTGAGCAACACAATGACAACAGGGAGTTGTAAAATAATATTTTTTAATCAATTTGGAAAACGGTTTACGTGGCTCTGTGCAAAACTCACTGTAAAGAATTATCACTGAATAATGTAACTAAATGTCAGATGGACGTTTATTAAACGCGGCAAAAAAACTGAGATTCTGAGATTATCAACATCGGGGACAAAGACTAAATCATGACTAACTGTGAGGTTTTGTTCTATGAGGATTCCGGCAACAGCTGGAGACTCAGCAGTAAATGCACTAACGTCTCTTCTCAGTTCCTGGTGCATCATGGGATTGATGAGGAGTTTCCACCTCACAGAGTCACTTCTGTTGTAGTTGAGGTGTTAAAACGCGTGTGTGAGTAAGTGTGTATTCTCTCTTTTACTCCAACATGGAAACAGTGTTTTACCATTTCATTGACGGTGTTAACGCGGTTAAACAGTTTATTACAGTGGTTCCAAACCACTGGGGCGGGGGCCAGTACCGGTCCGTGGCTGAATTGGTGTTGGGCCGCAGAGAAGAAATGTTTCCTTTTGTCTCCATCTGTCTATTACTTCCACTTCATCCATACCCATATCAACAAAAGAACTGACCAATAGAATGGCTAGGATTCCATCATCAATAAGGCAACTATATTAGGTTAGGAAATATTTTCTCAGTGAACAACAATAAACATTGATACAAGATTCTAACTTTTTATACTGGTCTGGTAGGAGAAAATTATAGGCTGTGTGCACTTGAGAAATCCTTGTTGTGTGCATACACAGTTAATTCAGGTAGGAAGATTTTATAGGTAGGAAAATATTTTAGAACACGGGAAATTTGATTGTATTATCATTATTATTTATTTATTGATTTTATTTGGATTTTTATCATCCTGTCCCCGTCCAACGCCTTCAACGCTTCTACCCTCAAACATGATCTACCCTAAACCGTTGCTGCCCAAATAGACAAGTTATAATTGTATATTTTGATGTTTATTCCCAAATTCCAAACCAAAATTGAACCGATGCGAAAGATTTTGGATCATTTCCACAAATATCTCTAAAGCAGCTGTGGGTATTTGATAACGTGTTCCAAACAAGTGGCAAAAGGAAAAAACAAAAAAAGTCTTTGTCAATCAAACTCTGATTCTGTCATTCACGCTCGTGCCTTGCCAAACAAAGATTTGCAATTCCATTTCTATTCCAGCTATTAATTCTCATTTTCCCTTTCTCTCGTCTTGATCAAAAAAGACCAGATTTGGCCCGGATGAAGAGACGAATAGTTCGATCAGGTCGCAGCTGGTGTTGGCGACATGGGGCTGGCACAAGACAAAAAGAGCAAAAGGAGAAAGGACGGGAAATAGGAGATTGACAGATGGATGCGGGAATGAAATAGAAGGGTGGAGGACGTGACAGCAGAGGGAGAGACAAAGATAATGATGATGAGACTGGAAGAGGAAAAAAAAAAAAAAGAAGGCTGCGTATGAGATAGAAGTGGAACTGATTGGGCTCATAGGGTTATGGAGACTGAAAAGAGGTAAAAGAGGTGGCCTGCAGATAGGGAGGTGAACCACCCTGAGGCCGCGCTCATCAGGCTCTGATGTCATTTAACTGCCACCGTATTTCATGGGAGCAGAGGGGAGCGGGTGGAGAAGGTGCAATGCCAGGAAAGAACAGTCATTCTAGGTATTTTCCTTTCAGATTTATCAAAAATAACCAAAAAAATAAAGAATAATAGCTTTAACTAGATTAACTAGTTCAGACTTCATTCATCTTTCATTTCAAAGGCAGCAGTGGAAGCTTAGTGGTTATGGAAGCTGACTTAGGTCTGAAGGTTCAAGTCCACGAGCTGCCACACTGAGGTCCACTCACAGGAAGGCTCACAGTATGCTTCAGTGTGATTTGGGTGGCAGTCGTGGAGAATGATCTGCCTGGTGGCCCAGTAACAGATACGCTGGTGAAAATAAATGGATGAATATAAATGACATCAGGAACAAGTTCCTCCTTAGGTGGCGTTATTGTGCCAAAATGTTCTTGCCATGTAAGAACGTTCCACCCGCATATCTATCGCTAGGTTGCAGGGGCAGATGTGTATAAGAGACAGTTTCCACACAGCCAATAGCTGAGCAGGTCTGGAAATCTGTTGTGTTGAGACAAAAAATAGTAGCAGAAAA
>JAFBJS010002603.1:94497-123596 GCA_016785265.1 Paraplagusia blochii | reverse complement strand
TTCTCCAAACCTTCCTTCCCGTGTTGTCCCCCAAGGACTTGACTTAAAAATGAAAAAAAACTAAAAAAAAAAGGAATTTAAAAAAAAATGAAAAAAGATAAGAAACGGCAGGTGATGTGACTCATAAAAATAAATACATGAAAATATCAATATGTTAATAATATGAAAGCAAAAAAAAAAGAAAACCTTCCAAAAATGATATTTAATTAAAGTCATGTTATTTATGGTATTTTTGACCTTGAATTGCTTTATGAAACAGAAATCTTTTCCCATAATGTGTGCTGGGCAATAAAAAGTAGACGTACTGAGGCTTATTATGCATTAAAATGCATAATATTTTTTAGATTTAATTACCTTCACAAATTAATTAACACCATTTAAGGTGAACATATTGGCAACACTAATTAGAATGTAATAAAGTTTGTTAAAAATTAATGAGACATATGTACAGGAGGAAACCTTACATGACCAGCTGCCAGGTCTGTTGCGCTGATGCCCAGGTGCTGGTGACATGCTGTATGTACTGTATATACATCTAGCTGCGCCAACAACACAGCTTGAAACTTATTGCATTAAGTTTGAATGAGCTTTTGTCTTTTAAATAAAAAATTTGCCATTTTAACGTCAACTGCTTATTTCTTTTCCAGGTTGCAGAAATCACGAAAGTCACGAAAGTGTTTTTATTTGACTAGGTCCTGCATGTGTCTAAAATTTGGGAGAGCAAAAAGGAGAAACTGGAAACACAATAACCATCAGTTACCATCATGGATGGGATGAGATGTTTAATTTTAATGGAACCGACAGACAGAAAACCAAAGAACACGTTGCCTCCAGCCAAGGCTGTCGGCGCCACATTAAAAAGCTGGAGGATCAGCGAAGAAGAATGATGAGGGAAGGATGGAGCAACAAAAAAGGTGGAGCTATTAATGGAGACTTCCGTTTTAAAAAAGCTGTCCAACCATAATGTATTAATGCACATCTTCTTTTAACACATACAGAAACTTCCTCCCTGAGATGTGCACTTCTCCTTATTTCCCCCCAACAATTCGCTAATGTGTCTGAAAGTCTGGAGTGTTCATCTCAGACCTGTGGGGATTACAGTCATGTAAACACCTCTGCTTGGCTTTCTGCAACATGCATTACTGCTTCAAGGTGACAATTGAAATACTATAGATGTGATCACAGTAAAGTACACGAGAGCCAGACTTCTGTGGAGTTCAACAAAAACACTCAGTAATAACATGTAATTTTTACTTGAGCATAAATTTCTGCGTATAAGTACAGGTGGATATTATATCGTTCCTAATTGTCGTTGTTGTTTAACACTTTTTGGAAGATTTTACTCAGGATATAAAGAAGAACCTAGCTATGAGTGATAACAGGGCTCCATCTATCTCTACTCCCTCTCCTACCTTGGTGGCCCAACGCTATTGCACTGTCTCAGTCCCCATCTCCTGCATGGTTGTTTTACTCTTCTTCATAATATCATTCATCTTCATTCTCTTATTGGGGCAGTTGGTGGCCTAATGGTTAAGGAAGCGGACTTGAGTTCGCCAGGTCCCCGGTTTGAATCCCCCAACCGCCAAGTTACACCTAAGGTCCCCACTCACAGCTCCCGGGCACTCAAAGCTGCCCACTGTTCACGTTCGTGATGGTTAAACACAGAGGTGACATTTGGTTGAGTGCAGTGGTGTGAATCACAATGACAATGACAAGGAGTTTGCTTTCCTTCCCTCCTTATGCATTAATGGGTTGCAACAGTCTCCAAGAATGGCACCACACTGTGAGCCTTCCTGAAGATGGTGAGCCCACTAGAAGCTATGTGGGTCAGAGGTGTTATGCTCAGAGCACCTCTGTGGCAACCTGGCAGCTGGTGGATTCCTATTCCTTAACCACAGGGCTTCCACTGCCAACATATTCTTATAACGGGAAAATATAATGTTTTCTCAATTCTTCTTCTTTTCTTTCCGTTTTTTTTCCAGGGGTTGCCACTGCCACTCAACATTTTCCATCTCACCCTGTCCATTTTGTTGTCTCACATCTTTGATTTGGCCAAAGTTTGCAACCCTCACCATTTATCCAGGCTTGGCACCGGCTCTAATAAACTGCCGTGTGCTCCCCAGTGGCTGGTTTATAATGTTTTCTCAATTATTGTCATTTTATATTATCAATATATTTGTTTATGTCTATGTTTTTGATACATAAAGGGTGGGAATTTTTATCTAATCATTGATAGTATATTTCTTTGGGGCCTGTATGAATTTTATTGATTTGAGTTTGGTTTTTTTTATAAACACATGCTGTTGTAGAACTGATAAGACTCATATCATGAAATCCTAAAGTACAAAAGTCTGGCAACAGGATTTGGCCTAAGGGCAAACAAATGTAAAAGGAAAAGCAACAGTCACGGTAAACAAAGCTAACAGTCCTCTCTGATGCCAGTTACATTCAGCAACTGAATGTAGAACCGGTTCACCTCATCAGATGTGTATCGCTGTCTTAATCAGACTTTACTGCTGAGCTGGGAAAGCATTTGAATTCTATAGTAGCTTTATGAGAGGTGCTCCAGACCGACCTCAGCCTGTCTGATTTGCAGTCTGGCTGCCTGTCGTGAGGGAGGAAGGAGGTGACAGCACTTCATGCAAACCGGGATCAGTATTCTCAGTAGCATTTTTGTCAAGTGATGAGTCAAGAAGTCACTTAAGCAGAGGGAACGGCATAAAAGTCTGACTGTATTTGTCATTTTGTCTGAATATACATGAAAAAGTCAGAACAGAGAGTTCTTTGTTGTGTCTACGTCTAAGAGACGTCCAATAACTGAAACGTGCAGGAAATGAGTTGGTGATGTTGAAAAAGACAACTTATTTAGAGTTTGTGTTTTAAGAAGAAGTTTTGTTAGTCACATAGCAAAGGATAAAGGTGACAGGGAAGGATAGGTTCAAGACAATAAATTCCAGAAAAAAAACACCTCCTGCACTGTGCTCTGGTAGACAGGACTAAGTTCAACCCCAACACAATCACTGCTATTTCTTTAAGGCTCTCAACTTAATTTAAAAGTAGTGCAAATTTGTTGATTAGATGAATCACACTGTATATTTACATCTTTTAATCTAAAATGTGTCACATAATTGTCATATTTTCAACAGCAGACCTATTATCTACACTGCTGTCAGTGAGGCTGAGGCTCTAACAAAATCACTGTCTTCATTTTGACTCTATTAAAAAAATATTTTGCTCAATTCATTTGACCTCAAAAAATGACGAAATTTAGATAATTAAATAAATTTTCTTTACATCATTTCTCACCCCTCAGAACAGACACCCACCCCTACTCTGACAACCAATGGAGTCATGTAAAGTTAAAGTAATGCTGAACATGGTATTCTGTATTAGTACTTAAACCATCAGTAGTGCCTTGCATTTTTGTACCGTTTATTAATTATTTTGCCCCCAACTGCAAAGGCAAGCTGGCAAAAATGAAGCGCAAGAAAGAAACAGCACTGCCTGGTCGGCTCTTCGTCTCTTTTACCTGTAGTTCCCCAGATGCTGCTTTTCAT
This sequence comes from Paraplagusia blochii, assembly GCA_016785265.1. Taxonomy (NCBI): domain Eukaryota; kingdom Metazoa; phylum Chordata; class Actinopteri; order Pleuronectiformes; family Cynoglossidae; genus Paraplagusia; species Paraplagusia blochii. The sequence continues at coordinate 120,039 of JAFBJS010002603.1, read as the reverse complement.
GCTCTTCCCTTGAGATCTGCTTGCGGACCTGCGCCAGTCGCTCTTTCTACAAATGGGAAAGAAACAAAGGTAAAACATTCTGGTGAAAGACACTGCCACTCACCATGTAAAAAACTCGAATGTGTAGGGAGAGAAGAGGAGAGCGGAAAAAGAAGGCGAAAAAAAACAGCCTTAGCCAATTGAGACCCGAGTTTTTAAAAATCATTTCGCCACCATGTCTATTATAATGTGAAGAAAGAATGAGGATAGAGCTCAGACAGCCACTTGGCACAAAGAGAGAGGAGGGGATTATTCCACTTTTCCATGGCCTTGCAGCCTTACTGAGAGTTGAGTGCTTCACTGTGGCTTCGGTCTCCTAAAGTTAGACTCGTACTTTAGAAGCAAGCAACCCTAATAGATGAGTTGCCGGCATAAATGTTGCTGCCATATTCCCACTCATCACTCTAGCAAAACAACAGGCTAATCAAAGACATTGGGGACATGGAATAGCTCACATATTCTCTCATCAAGTTGAGAGCAACTTCACTCCTTCCTGAAATCCAGAAAACTAATTATCTGATATGTGCTGTTATAGGAACAGCTGTGTTTTCACTGTTTTTTTTTTTCCCAGAGATACTGTACTCTTGCTTTGCATTTATTACTTTTTTATTTCATTTCTCCTGTAATTATGATTTTAAAAAATGGAATATGCAGTTTTTGTCTATTTTCTGTCCACGGTACTTCTTTATGACTCTAAATAAAATCAGAATAACCTGCAATACCTAATTCTGCAGTTCAACAAATACACATTTTGTCAATTATTTTGGTGCATCATAAGTAAGACATTTTTTGATTTTTTTTTTCTAGGTTAACCAACAGCCTCCAAGTGAACCTTAACATATACTGTATAACATTATATAAAAAAGTTTTGAGAAAAAACTTAGCAAGTCACTGGAAGATATGCCAGCAACGGTTAATATGCTATATATAGCAAAAATTTGAATTTTCTTTTATTATTAAAAAAAAGCCTCATACTTTTTAACTTACATATACCATACAATACTGGATTTGTAACAATTAAATCCACCTGTTTCACCAATATAATTATCTCTTTTAATCAGCAGAATAACACAGCTTACCAGCTCTTCTCTCCTTCTTTCCAGGGTGTGACGCTGTTTCTCCCAGTCTGAGGACGTAGCCGAGAGTTTCTTCATGGAGCCGTGTCCATACAGACGTCTCTGCGCCTCCGCTTTTTGCTGGGCCAGGTTCCGTTTCTTATCACTGGCTCTGGATCAGAATGAAAAACTGGAGTTAAGTGACACAAAATGTAAAACTCTTACTAAAAGTAGCCTTTTCCTACCAATCCATCTGTAGCCCTGACAACTTTTCTAATGTACACCTGGGCTGCAGCCTCACCTTCACAGATCATCATAATTTATTTTTATCATCACACTGTGGCACAAAAAGAAAGACAATCAAAAACTCATTACAGTCAACAATGGAGGTAGTGTAGAGACAGAGCAGAGGTGGTGAAGAGGCACAGACTGAACTAGTTCTGAACAAGTGGACCACTGCAGTCCAGAGAAAGAGGCAATTCATTTTAGTCAATCGCTGGCCCTTTAAATTGGATATTGAGTGCAGTTGGGGGTCTGAGGTTTATCAATGTCCAAGCTGCGGCCTGGTCAGAATTGATCCCACGTTGATACAGTTGCTGTTGCGGATGGCTGTTGAAAGTGGCCCCTACCTCTACAAACAACCTCGCCTCCCTTTTGGGAAGCAAAAGTCATTACTATATAAGGGAAACGTGTTCAAACGCGCGCGTGCGAGCGACATAGAACAAAGCCTCCATTCACTCCAGTGTGAACATAAGCATTTTGTCCACTGCAGGAATAAAAAGGCTCTTCACTACCGTTCACAGCTTCTAACGATTTATTTGTCACGAAATAATCAAATTGCTCTTTTTAATCTGTGGGAACGCAGCGATCATCCAGTCCGGGAACAATTTATCCCGATAAGAGGACGTCTTTCGCTGACTGAAACTGGGCAGGAGGACAGAGAGGGTTTTTTTATATGAGCTGGCCGCACCATGGTCCACGTTTGACCAAACTAGATGTATGGAGCTAGACGTAATTGATCCATTGTGTGTTTGCGTGTAACTAGTGGAGAAGAGACTATATTTAGAGCAATAAGAGGAGGACAAGCACAAAGAGAGAAAAAAAAAAGTAAAAGAAAAAAGGGGAGCAGAGATCCAGAGGTCTAGTGTATGATGATCAATCAGTGGACAGACTCACTGTAGCCAGGGGACAGAGAAGCATGCCGCGTACGAACACACACCCGTACACAACAAATGTTCGACGAATACATTACACGGCAAGAATGACAGAATGTGTAACCTAAACAGGCAAACAAAAAACACCCACAAAGCAAGTAAAGAGCAGTGCAGGAAGCGTATATAAATATACCCAGCAGGGGAAACAATGGCGACTGAAATCCACAGAATAGAAGAAGGTAGCTGAGGTAAAAAGAATCCAAACGCACATGCGCAAACTGCACACCTCATTGGAAGCTGCACAAAGCACACAATAGACCGTGCTTTGTGTTGTTTCCATTATCTATCTTTGAGTCTGCTACAACTGCCAAATTTACAAGGACAAGGTTTTTTGTTTTATTTTTTTTTTACATCTAAACCTTCTGTTCTTTTAAAAACTTTTTCAAAAAAATCGAATCTAGTCTGAAACAAGCAAAAATAGAGTCAAATGTACTGTGTGTCCAAAAGCATCACACCATCCAAAGTGAAATAGTTAAATCTTTGAAAAATTGGTTTTGATAATCACACGGCTTGTCTGGAACTTACGTCTGCAGGTTTGATTTATGTGTGTCTCCACTGCGTGTGTGGGTCTGTGTGTGTGTGTGACCCCTTAGGAGAACAATACCTTATGTTGAGGAGCTTGAGAGCATTGAGCAGCACCCCTTTCTTCACATCGTAATCAATCTTCTGATCAGTCCCAAAGCTGGGGGCTCGATTGATCTGGTGGAAAGGAGAGGAGGGAAGAAAGTTATTCTTGATAAGGAGTATTCTTCAGGGGTTCTCCCTTTTTTTCCTGCTTTTCTTTCAAATCCGAAGTGTTAGGCAAGTTCAGAAGCGAATTAAGGGCAATTGTGGAGAAGAGTGATGTTGACAAAGAAAAAAAATACAAGGACACTGAGGAAGTGTTCTGTCTGCTGCAGAGTCTATATACTTTATATAAAAACATCCATGGTATTTCACTATAACTATGGACAAGAAGTAGCCTTCTGATATTAATGTTGATGTCATATACCCGTTATTTATGTCAAATGATTAACATGTTAGTGTTTTCACATGATTGAAGAATACTAACTAATTACCCATCTCTTCTGAAGTTAGCTTAATTTGTAAAATGGTTTGAAGAAACATTCCCCAGCATTTTCCTACAGATCGTAACAGACAGTCTAAGACACGGGTCTCATACACAAATAAGTTGAGGGCCGCCATACACACTATCATTTCACTGAAGGGCCTTATCAGCTTTCAGCGTTTAATACAAAAGAAAAAAATTTATAAAAAATCAGTTTCACATTTATTCTGTGTAATACAACACTGAACCAGAATGAGTCCGTGGATCAGGGTTTAAGAAGTGAAGAAGAGATGTGGAGAACAATTCTATAAAATATTATTATAAATTTAACTTTCACATCAAGGTAGGAGCCGCAAAATATCATTCAACGTGCTGCAAATGGCCCACGTGCCGCAAGTTTGAGACCCCATGTCTAACAGTAGTGACTTTAATTAGTATAAATTTGCATATAGATCTACTGTATGCAGTTCATATGTAGCACTATTACCTAAAGAATACACAAAAACAAGGAATCTTTAAGATTTAAATTAAGATAAACCAAGAAAATTGGTTAAAACTTGCTATTGGTTTTATTATATCTGTTCAAACATCAACAAAAAATTTTCTTTCCTTTTTTTTCCAGTAAATCTGCCTATTCAGATATCAGTCACTGAGCTTCAACAAACATATCAAACCCTTGTCCCTCCCCTCAGCTCTTTGTTGCATTCCTTCTTTCCAAAGATGAGAAAATGATTATGTGAGGCACCAAAGAGACCAGCAGAAAGAGAGCAGTCTGTGGGAGGCTGAATGAACTTGCACCTGTTATTGGAATGAAATCCACCCATGGGGTTAATTTAAAATCACTATGCAACAGATGCCCACCAAAAAGCGGTAATTGTTGAAATAAATCATGACGCATCACAATACTGTCACCGAGTTTTTCAATGGTCTGTTTCTAAATGGGGGCATGACTCATTTTTGACATGGTTTAATTTTTAATGTTTATATTTTCAGACTTCAGACATAATGCCCTCGGACATTTTCCCCAAATATTTCTTTTCTATAGTTTTTTAAAAACCAAAACATATGGGGATTAACATTTTCTCTTATTAAGCTGTTAGCCTTACTGAGTATTCATGTCAGAAATGTCTTCTGCAACTCTTCCTTGAAAAAAAAAAAAAAACAGTTGGATACAGTTGAACACATCAAAGCCCTTAGACAACCAATCACAATCTCTGCTCTCAGTAATACCACAACAATGGGCCAATCAGGGGCTTGGGAGTGCATGGTAAAATTCACTCTATCCACCACTGATGAATGTACGGATTACTGAAAGAAGCCAATGAGGAAACTTGGGTTTGATATCCAACTGTTTGGATCTGCAAGGACAGTTGAAAAAGCTCTTTCACGCAAATGTCAAAGTATCTTTGGGTTTTTTAAAGTTTCCTACAGGGACTTTTACTCCGGTTCTCACCCCGGTTTCAGCTTCACTAATCACAAAACAAAAGGTGCTTAGTGCAGTGCGACTGGTTTGTTTTAAGTAATGATAGTAACAATGCTACCACGGAAATAAAGGCGAATCACTTTCGTCTTTGTCCCATCATCGGGGTCGCCACAGTGGTAAACTGAATAGTGTTTGGCAGTTGTACAACACAAGCACAGCATTCAAAGAAGAGCCAAAGAACTTCAGTCGTTCAGTTCATTTAAGGCAATGGTTCTCAAAGTAGGGTGCGGGTGCCCTTTAGTGGCGCAAAAAGATTTATTTTTTCTTAAACTTTGTGGGTAGATTAAAATGTTTATAATTTTCATTTCTTTGTTCAAGTAGTTGTAGTAGTACTAGTAGTTGTGTAGTAGTAGTACTAGTAGTAGTCTAGTAGCATAAGAGTGTTTTAAATAGGGTTTTCGAAATTCTTAAAGAATAGCTATAACTGTGTATCAATGAAGTCATAAATGCAAGATGAGGTGTTGTAGAGCAGTGGTGCCCAACCACTGGGCCGAGGTACCAGTACCAGTCCTCGGGTTGAATTGGTGTCGGGCCGCAGGAAATATTTTCTCAGTGAAGACAACAACAATAAACTCAAATTGACGCAGAGTCATTGATACAAGATTCTAAACTTTTTATACCGATCTGGTAGCAGAAAGTTATAGGCTGAGTGCACTTGAGAAATCCATGTTGTGCACATATACAGTTAATTTGGGTAGGAAGATTTTATAGGTGAGGTAATATTTTAGAACACCAGAAGTTTTAAGGGGTAGTTATCTGCCACAACTGGTGAGTGAAAAAAGTATGCAACATTTACCGGTCCGTGGTGCAAAAAAGGTTGGGGAACACTGCTGTAGAGGAAGTATGCTTCTTAAAGGTGGAGAAAATGAAACTAATGATTCTTTAGTTTATGGCACAGCAGCTGTAGATTATTTCCTTTGGGACCGTTAGGTCATCATTTTTGAGCAGTCCAGATGATAGATTAACGAATACTGTGACTGAGCTGCAAAATCTGCACCAACATGGAATGGGTTTGTATGGATGTGCCTCTGTAAGAGCTGTGTGTTTTTCTTCCCAGCAATCATTTATCAGAAGGAAGGTATGGGTGATGAATGTCTTAGAGTGCCAGGAGGAAAAAAGAAACAGAGGCCCTATCCAACTCTTTCACTCAAGAGAATAAGCTTTACAATACATTTCTCTGTGTGCTGAAATATACAGAGCACCTCTTCGACCCACGGCTGCAAAAAAAAAAAGCAGCAGAGAAAGAGAGAGGGAGCAGGTCTGCTTTTCATTTAGAGCTCTGACGGATTTGACAGCTGCCATGAAAAACCTATAGCCTCAAAATCACCTTAGCCTATAGGTAAAAACCAGACAGACAGTAATCCTGGTGATGCGCGTCTTGTTACTTATCATCATTTCTCGGTCTGATTTGAGGAGTCAGGCCATCACAGCATCACAGCACTCTATGTCTCTTTGCTTTCTTTCAATCTTTTGTCTGTCTACTTCCATAACTGGACTGTGACACTGCTCCTGCTGAGTGGTCTCTCCTCTGAGGTTTTTTGAGGACATTAGTTATATTATTTGTTCTTTTTATGTAATGTTCTCTCTTTCCCTTTTGCCAAAGGAAGTCAGCCTTGTATACTGTTAACAAAGCCCAGAACCCCCACACTCTGATCCCTGGGGGTGGTGGCAAAAAGGAGATCGCACTTGAGCCAAGACACTTTTAATAAAGGCATCAGATGCATAACTGTGGTCGACCATCAACACCACATAATGAAACAAAAAAAAAGGAAAAATACCTGACAGTATTTCCTTTACTTGGCAGTGGCATCCAAACACATTAATTAAAAAAAAAAGTGTGATAACCATGGACATATTGGCAGCAGGATATGCAAATATTTTTCCACATCTTTTACAAGATTGAGATTAAGACAAAAGAACAATTTATCTGTCAATTTGTAAAATATATACTCAAGTCTGATGGTCTACTGCAGCTGCTAAAAAACAAAAAAAAAGATTATTTAAATGTTAAATTTTTATACAAGGCCCTAAGCATAATACTAGTCACCTACTTAGACACAAATGTTGGACAAAGTACAAGATAGTCTGTCTCCATCTCTATGCCTACATGTGGTTGAGGCTCATTTAAAGTCTGACTAACTCAGAAGGTAAAGTGTATGTCAGTGAACATCAACTGGGCTGCATTTGGCCCAAAGAACTATCCAATACGGCCTCAGATTGAACTCAAAAACTGTGTAGATAGAAGAGTAAATATCATATGGTCCCCAACATATAAAAAAAACTAAAAGTGTCTTTAAAAAATCAGGTCCTCTTCAAAAATTATAGTTGCTGTCCTTAGTATAATAGTGAATCTCCCTGAAGATCTAAGAAGGCATCAAAAAACCATACGTTTTTTTCCCAGTTTTCTTCACCGTCCATTAGTTTATACAAAAGTTATCATTTCTATAAACACATTTCTAGCTTGATTTGTGACATGATGAAACTATAAAGCCTCACATCTGACACAAAACAACAACTTGCATCACTGCAACAGCAGTGCACCTGCAATAATCTGCCTTTCCTGGTAGCAACAACTTGACAGACTCAAATGTGTTTGTGTCTTGAACACATGTCAGACAAGTGGAAGGGGCTGTTTGTAATTAATCTGTTCAGATAAGAAACCCTCTCTTATTATTTCTGACACAGTGTAAACAGCCGCTGCTCTGACAAGGCTCCCAATTCTGCCCCACACACTCAAGGGTATCGACACAGTTCAACCACTGTCAGAATGTAGTGATTGTTACCGCACAATGGTGAGATGAGAAATCGAGACAGAGGACGATGGAGAGCATGAGGAGCTGAGACGCAGAGAGAGAAAGAGAGAGAGAGAGCGCCAGTCAGCTGTTCACCCTGTTTGTCACTCTTTTGTGTCAGTGGCTTCAATATATTGTTCATTGTATTATATTACACCTAAGGCACATTTGTTTGAACAGATATAATGATAACAACAAATATAGTTCGTCCATGTTGTTGACATCAACCAAAAACAAGTTTTTACACCGATAGCTATGGCATTGTACAACCAAAAACAGTGTTTTACGTTAATATATACCTTTAGTGATACCAGACATTAAAATACACTAGAAATTAAAGTTGTGTATATATATATACATATTGTATATATATATATATATCTTGGGTATTATTATATTATATTATATTATTATTATTATGCTCAATCTCAGCTTAACCAAGACGTTAACTGTGTACAAAATATCAAACTCTCACTCTCACAATACCCATCTTCCCAAGTAATTACAAACAAGCAACCGACGTGTGAACAATTCTGGGAAAAAAAAGGCGCCCAAGGGTCTTCACCTGTCAGTTATAAATATTTATGAACATGTATCTTCCTTCTAAGGCTCAATCACACACCATTGTTCCAAATGTCACTCACAAACATGCAATATTCCTCCCTCCAAAACCACATGCGTGCACACAGACACACAGTCCCGGTGACTGCCACACAAGCCCGGTGATAAATGACTAAATGCTGGGGTGTGTTTTCAACTGCCCCACATATGAGGCCTGTGTGCTCCTAATTTGATACTTATTCCATAAAATAGTCATGTTGGGGAAAATGGATGTGGATAGAGATAGACAGTCCCATACATCATTCTAATTATTCTTTAATAAACCTCTTATGAGCCAGAAGTGGCTCGTAGGTAACTACTGCCACCTAGGGTTCAGAAGGAGGAGGACACCCCTCAAAGCTGAGAACCTTTTCCATAGACAATGAAATGATGACTCCTGCTGTGTGAAAGTTTAAAGATTTTCAAGCAAAAAAAAAAACTATGCGTTTGCACTAAACTCATTTTATCACTGAAATCATTCAGCGCTGAAAAAATATTATTGGATTTCTTCAGAGAGCACAGCAAGAAATTTGCACCACAATCAGTCTTGAGCAGTTGGAGGTTAAATTCTCTTTTCAAATTTCCTGAAGAAAGAAAACAGCCAATATAACCTATGAATCCCTGTGCCAAATTTTTCCAGGAAAAAAATCGCAGTGTTAAAATTTTGTTCCGTTCGCATTTTTCTATAATTATTATTATTCTAGGGCTGCCCAAATAAAATAGAATTTCAATTGGACGCTTACGTAGAACAGAGGCCACTGGTTGTCCCACACAGGAAATTGAATTCTTTTTTAATTTATTTGTGGGGATGTGGGAGAGTGAAGAGGGAAAATAGACCAAGTTTTGGGTTTCTGTGTGCGCGTGTTTACAGTGGAATCTATTTACTCTTGCCCTGTGCTTGTTGTAATGTACACGACGCACTCAGAGGAAAAGGAAGTCTGGATTATGTTGGCTCTGAGGGATGGACGGACCAACCAAACTCATCTTGAAACAATTGGGGACGGAGCAGCCAAACATAGGAAAGTTGCTGAAAGAGTGAAAAGAGGAAGAGGGTGGGGGGGGTGGTAGGGAAGAGTTCATCCGTCAGGAAGCTGTCCACCTGTGGCCTGCTGGTCTTTTGTCAAAATGCAAATTCACACACACGGAAGCAAACACTCAAGCAAACCTGTGCCACGTTTGACCTGACGCTGTAGGCCTCATTGGCTGCCAATCACTTTGCTTGAACTCTCCATTTTTTTTAGTATAGTGGATAACAGTTTGTGCTATTTTTGTGTGGCTACAAATGAGAACATTGGCTTGCAATTTTGCCTGAAGCGAAAGAAGAGGATAAAGTATCAAAGCCGTGACAGTAACTTCACTGATGTGAATAAATGCATAGATCCCATTTAGAGGTAAATGTCCTCAAACTCAATTACCTACATTTACAATCACATACTGTCCCTAATTAACCCAGCATATGAGCTGCTAGGGAAACTGGCACTGAGGAGACTGTTCAGGCTGTTCATTTCTAATTACTCATGCTCACTGCAAACACTTGTTTCTGCCCGGTGTAGGCTGATAGTTTGTGGTTTCTTCTTTTGGTGCATGTGGGAGAACAACTGCAACGCAAACAAGCCCTCATCAAGAACAATAAGCCATTTTTTTCAGTGAGATTCTGTTTTACAGTCGGAGGCCAGATTACTGAGAGAAACATATTGTTCTGGATGTATTTCACTCTTGAAATTCATCCTACATTGGACATAAAGTGATATATTTTTTTTGTTTTCCCCTCTCCATTCAACAGTGTTTGTCATGCTAGCTTACACAGCACAGGCCCCAGATGAACCAAAGAGAGACGTGAAAGGGTGCAGCAGTGATAATGGAGCCCTATGCTTCATGTCAACCACAAATAAAAATCGTCTTTTCTTCTTTCCTTGGATTTGGTGAGGACTGTTTTACTCTTTGTCCTACACAACCATTCTGAAGACAGTACCAAATGGAAAAGATTATAAATGAATCAAGTGTCTCTTGGTGTTTCCTGGAATCTGACAGGAATGTAGATTTTTCTCGACATCATCATGTTTTTTTTTTCAGTATTTGTGAAATATATTTTGGTTTGTTGGTTTTTTTTCATTTTGCTCCCAAATCACACTCAATAAAAGCATGTAAACAAACATTTTGGCAAAAGCAACACAAACCAAAATTCAAAAAGGATTGTGTGAATGAGCTCTTGTGTACACGTGTGGGTGTAAGTGTGTGTGCAAATCACGTCTCAGTGAACCTGCTCCTCCAGTAGGAGACACAGATGCTGTCTGGGTTGGTACTGTATAATACAAGTAGCATCTCTGGTTACACCATCTAAGCAAGTGTGCTTGCGTGAACGCATGCTTGTGTTGGAGTGATGTTTTCAATGTCAGAAAGAAGGTAAAACTTGTGTTGAAAGCCCAAGTAAATTAAGATAATAATCAGACAAAAAGCTCCTGTCTCTTTTATTTCATCTTCTCTCCTTCCTAAACTCGCTGTGAGCACAATTGTCCCGTTAAATACGTGGCCTCGGTTTTAGAAACATCGCTCTTTCCTTCTTTGTTTTCAACCCTGCAACAAGCAGATGAAATGGGTGCTGGCTGTTCTGCTTTTTTGTTTCTCTTCATTGTGTGTTATCTGTATTTTGCTAGTGTTCTTGCAACCATTTCTCCCTGTGTTCCAATGCTTACAAAGCCGGGGCTAACATGCAACTATGAGCAACTTGTCACTATTTAAGATTTTTTTTAATACCTCCATTTAATGATTCACAGAAGATATGTTCAAAAGATTTTACAGTAAATGAGAGAACTGATAGCTTCCTCTTCTCAAGCCTATCGTCCTGCACAAACAGAAATACAAATACTAGGGGCAGGTATAATGTCACTTGACAGTTCCTCGCATACGACACCAAAGGGCTCCCAAGTATCCCACTGGTTCTGAGTTTACACAGGTTGAACTTTCATTTCCTGGCTGGCTTTTCGCCCGTCTGACAACCAACTTTGACATTTTTTGAGGATAAAGAGGAAGACATTGTCAGACAGCAGTCGAGGGAAAAGAGCAACCAACAGAGCAAGGCACGCCAAATGAACAGTGACACCGAAGGGGAAACCTGAGAGGTATCCATAAATTCAAAACAAACCTGCAAGATCTCAACGGTGTCCCCATTAACCTCAAGTGTACTTTTTTTTTGCTACTGGTTATAATTCAGACAGGTGGTCAGGAAAGTGATTTTGTTGTTGGAGAAAACTCCTAAATTGTTAGATAATTTTTCAAGTTTTTAACCTCAGGCTTTGCCCTGGGCTGCTATGTGGACTGTGCTGTGTCTTTCAATAGAACCAGACACTGTCTGGTTAAAGGTACTAATAAGGTTTTTTTCCTGCTTTAAAGGAAGGATTAGAGAAAGGGTCTCTGTACCTATCCCCTGACTAATCAGTTGAATTTTGGAAATAAATGATCGCCGGTGTAAATGTTGCGTAAAAGAGAACCAGGACTCTGAGTGTGTGTGTGTGTGTGTGTGTGTGTGTGTGTGTGTGAGCCTGTGTGAGTGTGTGTGTGAGCGTGTGTTATGGGGGGGTCGTTAATTGAAGAGAGTTATAGAGAGCTGCTCGCAGCACAGGGGGGATCATTACTACTGAAGTGGAACAACTGCATTCATGGCTGTTTGCCACGTCTCGTACGCAGTTACACACACACACACACAACAGCAAATGCACGCACACTGTCATGGTGCAAGAGCGGCGGGAAGGAACAACTCCTTCGGTCTCTTTGTACATCCCTTTGTCACACGCTGCTGTTCAAAGGCACAAATATGAGTCAGACTGTGTAATTATACATCACTGATTCTACGCCGATTCTTCTGAAACAAACAACCAACTACCAAATGTCACCGTTTTCACTTTTTTCCTACTCCATAACAGCGTATTTCAGAAGGAATTGCAGAATTTATTTTGTGTTAGCAAGATGGGAAAGAAAAAAAAACAAACAATTATCCCAAAGGCATTTCCCATCCTTGACTCAATTTGTGGGAAGGGAGGTAGGAAAGGAGGGAGTGGAAGAGTGGGGGAGTACAGCCACTTTAGGTTAAAGGATTTAGGTCACACTTTAACCGTCTGGATGACATCAGAGCAATACTGAAAACCAGGCGTGGATTTAGAACCTCACAGAACCTCAAGTGACTGACACTGACAGTTGTTGTGTGGATGCATGGGTCCTGCAACCCAACCTGCTGTTCTAACATATATTTTTACCCTTTTAACCACTAGTAAAATTAAATATACATCGGCATTTATTTCGTAGATGCTTCTATCCAAAGCAACTCAGAGAGGAAAATTAATATTATCCAGGCTGCTCCAGCAATCGAACCCTGGACTTGCTAACCACTTCCCCATGGAACCACTTGTCATTCATTCATCTTCTTCTACTTGTCTGTTGCCGGGTTGCAAGGGTAGCTGGCACCACCCAAATCACATTGCACCATATTGTGACCCTTCCTGTGGGTGGTGAGACCACAAGAAGTGATGTGGTTTGGGACGGTGCTATGCCCAGAGCGCAACCTGGCAACCTGGTAGCTGGTGGATTCGAACCTGGAGCCCTGCGGACCCAAGTCTGCTTCCTTAACCACTAGGGTACCACTGCTGACAGGAACCACTTGTAAAAGTCTTGATTTTAAAAAGACCTTTGTATTCCAGTCTAGGTAACGATAGATGTACATGTGGGTGCTCAAGTGCAGACATGCATATAATTTCACTTTTCTGTGTTATTTATTTTGTTGTTTATTTTGTTTCTGTGCACCCCTTTCATTTAGCCCCGGCATATGTTGAACTGCTCCACACAAACATACAAGAGGCTGCTCGCTGTTTGGTTGCATTTGTGTGCTCCGCGAACAAGAGTGTGTATACAAAATCAGTGTGTGTTTATTCTCTCTGTCAGTGTGTGGCACGGTCTCCCTCTCTCCTGCTGATACCACAGGGCTTGAATTTAAGCAATGTTGTCACTTTACTAACACCACGCAGCTGAGCTTCCACAGACTGCCACTATTCGCTTCCTGACTGGAAAAAGGCATGCACACAGTCAAATCTGCCTCAATTCACAGATGAAAAACTGATTATTTTTCCATGTGCATTCAGTTTGAAAGGATTCAGATGACCTGAATCAGGTAATTAAAAACCATTGTTCTGATTGTTGTCAGCTTCCCCGTTCTAGTCCAATTCTTATTTCACTATTTTCATTTAAAAAAAAATAATTAAAATTTTATTTTATCTTCCACGTGCCAACAGATTAACAAGCATGCACGGCTTTTACCACCTACCTCCAGGAGCCAGGGTTTCAGTTTGCGATCCAGGATAATGTCAAAGCCCAGAACCTCAAAGCAGACACTGTCGCTCCCTGGTGGCTGACCAGGGCGACACATGCGGTAGGCGTGCAGCACATGCGGCTCTGCAACTATTAATGTTTTAACCACCAGCTCCTACAAGGACAAAAAGAAGAAGAATGAGAGATATTCACACTGCGATTACCTTGGTTATTACCTGATATTTTTTTTTTAATTAATGTATTTATTTATTTCTACAAAGAATGGTCTTTCTGAGGTGCATGGTGCATAATATAAATGTATTAATCGACTTCTGATCTACCTATTCAATGTTTATAAGCAGTTTTTGGGTAAAAACATAATAAATTGTAAAGGAAAAGATATATATACTTTTTTGGACATTGGCTGCAGTTTGTCTGTGTACCTATTGACTGGTAGTACATGTGTTTGTCTGCATGTATGTTTGCTGGCTGACACTAGTGTGTCTGCTTCCACTGAGTATAACACACAAACACCCACACACTGGGCAACACTTCCTATCAAACAACAAGATTTCCCCATTATGTTGCTGGACTGGTTCACCATTCTCTCTCAAAATGCTGGGTGAGAGACAAAGTCATTTGGTAGTTCCAACATTACGTGGACTTTGATATTTGTTTTTTCTTTTTTTTTTCTACATCTGTACATTGTCTGTACACCTCTATCAATCTACCCATCAACCCTTCTGGCCCACAGGCTGCTGGTTACAAACACCTGATCCCACTGATTGTGCCTTCTGTCCTAGTGCAAACTGGTTGGCGTGTATTCACGTACAAGTCCCTCCCTCACTTTTTCTGAGCTATGCCACTGCTTAGCACTGTGACAGTGTTTGCATGTGTGTGTTTTTTATTTTTATTTCTGTTTTTGCTTATGTTGTTAGGGCTCTAAATGTAATATGCTTGCATTATATATTTATCTTGCATTTAAAATACAAAAATCGTTGTCCTAAAAATATCCCTAAACCAAATGCAAATACATGAATTCAGTTTACATCAGTTATGGCTCCAATGTTAATGGAATTGAACAGTTAATGTAATGAACTTACTTATATGATGTTATAATCCAAGATTCCAAAATAAAATGTTAACCTTTTGAGGTGTAAATAAGGAGAGTAATCTAATTTTTCCAATCTTTAATAACAATTTGGTTGGCATTACCAAAATTAGTAATTTATATTTTAATATTATTGTATATATTGTAAATAGATATATATAAATCATGTCTACAGGAACTGGTCGGATTTTGCATTATTATAACTTGGAAGCTGCCAGTTGAATAGGCAAAAAGGCATTTATTGGCCTAAACTGTAACACGATAATGTAAAACTGATCAATACGTCGTCATCAACTATGGACGGAGGAATAGGAGGCTGAGGTCCGAAAGAAGAACAAATATCACAGAGGTTATAGAGCAAAGGAAAAAAAAACAGAAAAAAGCAGCGATGTGAATGGAATAATGAAATGAAGGTGTTCGGTTGAACTGAGGACTCAGGGACGGGGCAAACAAACCCTTCTGGACCAGTGTTTCTGCTCTGCTCTTTAAACAAAGCTCTGATGTTGACTGGGCTTCTGTCAAAACAATTTATATCAACCCGATCCTCGTCCACTTGTGTACTGTCTGCAACCCATATGAGCAGTAAAGAAGAGCATGTGTGTGTATTTGATAGTAACTCTAACAGATGTGTACATGTGTTGTTAGCATTTGTGGTGTGTTGTTATCGTACACCTCATCCTCTCTTTCGTCACAGCAAACACCAGCCAAAACATATGTCGGTAAAAAAATTGTGTTAAACGTATGTTTACATCTGCATTGACAGGCTAGACACCTACAGAGACGTCACCCCAGAACTTGGCCACGTCATAGTCATTGCTGCGCAGGAACTCGGTGAACCAGCTTATCGACCTCTTGCTGCCTTTGTCCACAGTCTCATCCCTCTCGAAGTTTTCGTTGTGTTTGTTGACAGAGTAGTTAGTCAGATGCATGTAGAGTTGACTCTGTCAGACAAAAAAAAATGTTAAATACATTCCTCAAAACATTTGTCAGCATGCAGCATTTCTGTACATCTGCTATAATGTGTTCTATAAGCTTATTTTTAGTTTATTTAGCAGTAATGGTAAGATTTGCTGGTGCACCATTTTGAAAAGAGAACAATTCATTCATTCATTCGTTTCATCTAATAGGGTGTGCCCTAAATAAAGTTTTGGGGATAAGCGGCTGTATGAAAAAGTACATTCAAAGATGTTAGATGGCAGCATTGCAGCTAATTTATATAATTTCATACTCAGTTGTTTGACAGATAAATAAGTAAATATTTATATGCCTATATGAGTGTTGGTTAATAAAATAATCTGAAGTTCAGTACTTGGACAAAATCCTGATAAATTGAATATTGGCAAATCATGAGTTGTCATAAGGATTAAATGTGCTTTAATTGAAGGAAAGTGGAATCACTTGTTAAAAATCAGCCATCAAACAGCAATTGCTGCATCTCTATGTATTACGTGCTATGTCCCTATTTTCTAAACCCATCACCCACAGTGGAAGACAGTACATTCTTGCCTTTAGCCTACAAGATAATAACAGTGTGACTGCAGGCTACTCTCAGTCCTGATGGCTGTCTGAAAGCCACTCTGTGTGGGATTGAACATCCATCTCCCTGGCGTGAATCACTCCATCATCGTGTCACAGAAAAGGTAGGACAATACACACCTGTTTCACCCACAGTGATCTTTGTTGATAAACTCTGTGTGCAAAACCTCAACACAAACTATAAGAAGATGCGATAAGAGGTATCTAAACATGAAGCAACTTTTGAACTAACCTGATTTGATAAGTTACTTTCAGCCACAGTTAAGAAACATGCATACACTTTAAGCTGCATGTTTTTTTGTCTGGCATTCTGTAGCTTGTACAGAGTGTTTTTGATTTGCTGGTTACATTACGCTTCTCCAGCTGTGTCTTCCTGCATCTTTGGTTGTCTGATCTGATTACGTTGATTTACATGGCTCCAGTCCATAGCAGCCTATAGCAAATCAATGTTGTGTTAATCTACTCTTGCAAACAGTCTTTAGCCGGGCTCAGACACACACAAACACACACACAGGGTTATTGACCTAGGAGATATCCAGTTTACTTCCAAAATTGGTTGGACTGGCAACCATCACTATTGTTAATATTCATATCTAATGAAGAATTTGATTTCTTTTTTCTTTCAGGTTGTCCCTTTTTTAGGGGGTGCCACAGCGAGTCCAGGTTTTACATCTCACCCTGTCCTCTGTATCCTTAAGTCCAACTCCAACTACCTCCATGTCCTCCCTCACTTCAACCATATCAATGTTTATATATACCAAAATTATCTGAAAAGATTCTCATTCATCCAGGTCATGATATCCAAATAGGGTTTAGTTCTAGTTGTAGTTTAGTTGCAGAAACTGATGAAGTTCCTCAGTTGAGGAATGAAACGTCTTTATTACAGTACTAAATACTGCAAATATCCTTACTCATTACGTGGCTATAAGATCTTTGTGCCTTTCTTTAATTCCTGCTAGTATATCAGTGTTGTGTTAAGCTAAACAGCCATGGGTTAATATTGAGTAAGGCTAGAAAACACTGTCCTGAAACATACCCATGCAAATATATCACTTTAAATATTTCATTTGATGCTTCTTTTGTTTGTCACTTACCAGGTTGGCTTCACTGGGAGCATGGTATTTCTCAGTTCCCATACGAACCAAGCCGTCGTTGTAGAGGAAAATGCGGAGCGGGTCGCAGGAGGTGACGAGGATGTAGATGCGCAGATCAAACTTGTAGCCCTCCATCAGGAAGGGCTTGTCCAGGTACTCCTGAACGATAAAGTGCTCCTGGGCTGGCAACTTCTCACAGTTACGGATAAGCGAGATCCTGGGTAGACAGAAACTTTATTAATCCTCAGGGGGAAATTGGGATGTCGTCGGCAGCATAATAAAATATGGCACAGTAAAGACAAAAAGATAATTAAAAAAATGATAGATGGGAATATAGCAGGGGCCACGAATATGATGGATGACGTTGGCACGCTCTTGTATATGTGCAGAGGCAAAACCCTTGGTTAAACAGAATACCCGATTTATTGGTTTTAACATGTGGTTTTCTAATGGGCAGTCATTTGCAAATGTTCGACACAAAATTATTATTATTTTTTGAAAAGGCTTTTCTGCCAACTTTGGTCTGTAATATATTAGTAAAACAAAACATAGATGATGACTCTGCTCTGCTGCTACCTTAAGGGAATGAATGTCCAATATAACTGGTGAAAGATATTTACTTCCTTTTTACATTTGCCGTGGTAAATAGTAATTTCTTCTTGATTTCCCATCGATTTTTCCCTTTTTGTTTTCCCCAAAGATGTAAATGAGACTAAATATGCCTTGGGTTGACTTTAAACAGGACAACCTGTTCAGTTTTCAGGGCATCATCAAAACAGCTGGAAAATAAATGTACAAAAGATAATTTTGTTTTGTCTGGGTGATTTTATCCAAGCATCTGGAAATTACCGTGATTTAAATAAAACAGGTAATATATCTTAATGGCATAAAGCATTGCATGCCATAGCGTAGTCTTGCAGCTGAGGGCAGGTAACTCAGAAACTCTGCTGAATTTCAAGCTGTGCTTTAATTTATCTGCTTTGGTCTCGTGTCACTTTAACTCAAGGCTTAAAGTTTGCAGACCAGTGCTAACTGGTCACATGAATGAATCATGTTACCTCGTGTGTGTTGATGTGGCGGCACGAGCATGTGTATGTGGTTGTGGGCCAGGAGTGTGGGGGTCATTTTTAAACAATCTGCCACTATGTACAGGCAACAGAACTGACCTGGAAGGCCATCATTCATAGTTAGGCCCGACGTGGGTTAAATTGGCTACATGCTCTGCCTGGAGGGCCTGAGTGTTGAGGAAAGTATTGAGGTAGTGTGGCACTAAGCCACCAGAAGGCAAACATTGCACATTTCCCGCAGCTTCTGTGATTACAACCAGAACTCTTTTTGTAAGCAGAGCAGAAAAAAGGCAAAACTAAACTTAAGTCTGGAGATTCGTCAGGGTTATATTTACGTTTTTTGTCCTTGTGCTCTGCCCGTTTCAGGGTGCATAACTATTCCTGGATGGTTGTGGTTGCTTTGGGCTTATCAATCACTACTCGCTTTAAGCCGCTACAAGACTACAAGACTGGGCTTCATTGGTCTGCTTATCACCACTCAACAACAAAGGAAAATACAGGGGGAATCTGACGAGCGGCTGATCGATGATGTGTGAGGCTCTTCTTACTGGAAGACAGCAGGCTGAATGATGAGGACAGGGTTAACAGTGTTAGTTAGTTGAGAAGGAGTAGCTGAAGAGAAGACGACATGATTGATGAGCTGAGGTGTCAGATAATCACAGCCCACTCTCCCCTGCCTATTTAATTTGGCACCGGAGGGGGATCTCGCCTTTTTAAGCAACACACATGCTTTTATTTTGTTTCCCATATAACGGGCTGCACTCCAGACAAACAATAACTTCATTTAGTTGGCCGACGGAAAAATAAATTACACAGAGGTAGACATAACTTAATTTCCTGCCGCGTCAGACCATGCAAGAAGAAAAAAAAAGAAAAGAAAAAATCTAATCATGTGAGCTGCCTGTATTTGAATGGTTGAGCTTAACTCATCATCTTTTATATTCCTAATGTATTGTAATCATTCAGCCTTTGCAGCCCTTTATTCTTTAATAAATACGAGCTTAGTGCAGCACAGAGGTATAAGTAATGTTTACATTATACCCAAAAGGACAAATTTAAAAAGAATGAGAGGAAAAGCTGGAGACTGAGAGCTATTTGTACTTCAACACCCCCACCTATTGGTGACTGTGATGAATGTTTTTTAAAATGCTCCACTACTGGCGCTTTTCCAGTTCGACATTATAAAACTCAGAATGTAATGTTGGTTTGGTCTTCCAGTTCTACATACCTATAAATCTAATTTGATAAAAAAAAAAACAACATTCAATATTGATGGAGTTTAAAACTTAAAAAAAAGATAAATAATCTATCCAAAAGGTATAGTTGTAAGCAATTGTACTTTATCTTATTATTAATACATTTATTATTGTTGTTGTTGTTGGTGTTAAGTCAAAATTATTTTCAGCCTTTTCTCTGGAACTAAAAATTCACCCATTGGTCATTGCCCTCTGGGAATAACAATTTCTTGAAGCTACCCTCCAGTCAGTGAAACAAAATAAAAGGTTTCAAAGTGATTCGTTGAAAAATTAAAACAAAAATATGCTGCAATCAGGAGATATGTTGTTGACAATGTTGTCAGTTATTAAGACAGTGTCATTAACTGGGAGAAAAGCTCTGATTCAGGCAAAAAAACTGTTATTGGTCAAGATTCTAAGCAAATCTTTCAATCTATCAACTATTAACTCATGGGTAAATCTGCGCTGTATCAGTTTATAAAAAAGCTACCAATCAAAACAACCTTGGCCTTATTTATTAGGCCATCTCTCCCTCTTTCAGGTGGTCTGGTGCAAAGCTCTGGTTTCACCTACCCGTGGCCCATGGCTCCATTGGCAGGTTTTACTATAAAAGTCTTCTGCTTGCGTTTCCTGCGCAGCTCCTTTACATAGTTCTGGAACTGAGTGTATTCAGCAGGGAAAATCCAGGTTTTGGGGATGAAGCTGTATTCTTGAGGTTGGCACTTGATCATTCTGCAGAGAGTGGGCAAATACTGTATTGACTCATAATGATCATTTGCATTTGTTTTTTGAAAAAAAAGGTTTGTTTGTTTCTCACAGTAAACAAGGTAGAACAAGTTCTTCCACAAGGTGTCTCCTTTTGTTTGCCTATAATTTTGTTTTTGTTTCTTTACCATTACTGAAATGCAAGTCTGTGTAAAACATGGCTACAAAAGGTTCCTGGCCCAATTCAATAATTGAAGGAGTTCCATGACATTAAAACAAGCCTCTGAGCCAGCGGTATCAAACTCGGTTGAGGGCCCTTTGCCGAAATGACAGTGGGGTCTTCAGATGAGTCTTGTTATATTCACATTCACCCACAGCAGTGTCTACCACTGAGTGCACCCTACAAAACTTTTTTTTTAGCATTGCTGACTTGCAGTAGAATCCTTCTAGAAATCTTGCGCTAACATTCAACTTTCACATAAAGGTGGCGGCCACAAAATATCGCTCCATGGGACACAAATGGGCCACGGGCCGCCAGTTTGAGGCCCTTTCCATTTAATTTTTCAACCTGTGCAGGATGAACTTATGTAGCAAGCAACATCATTCTGACAAACCTGAATTGCAACAGGTTCTTAGACAACTCCATCAGGCATAAAAGCAGGTCGTCAAAAAGCTCGTCAAAATTTGTCCAGAACCTAAACTAAAGATACACGATGTGATGGACAGAAAACTTACTTGGACATGTTTCTTGCGAGGCAGTCTTTCCGGCAGATTTCGCCCATGCCAGGGAAATGGTTAATTCTCTACAGAGGGACATGCAGACATAATAATGTTGTTAGGGCCATTACACTACACAATTCTACCCCCACCCTTTCATAAAAATGAGCACATTAAAGGCAGGAACCTGAAGCGAGCCCACGATGTCCTGACATTTATGCCCAATTACGGACTCAAAACAAAAAGGTGACGTTGAGACCTTTCACAACCCTTATTTAGTTTACCATGTTTTTTTAATACATTAAGGGTTGGGGTTGAAGGGGAGAGGGGAGAAAAAAGATCAATCTCAACTCTGAGGGGCCAAGGTAATTGGTTCTGCATCGCAAGCTCCTGCAGTGACAGTTGAATGAATTGCTTTGAATGCGTAGAAAGAGGGTGGGGGGTAACGGGAAAACTCTGGACTTTCTGCATTCTTTGACCAAATGAGCCTGAACAGGGGCGTTAATTAGACTCGTATGAACTAAAACTTGACAGCAGCTTTCACCGTAATCACTTAGAAAAGGGAAAAAAAAGAGAGAAGAGGATAAAATTAACAGAAGAGCAAGAGCAAGAAACAAGAATGCAGAGTGTAAAGAAGGAATCTATGGTTATTATCCAAACGAGACAGATGTAATTAAGGTTTCAGAAGAATCGCACAATTATGCAAGCGCTGCTTGGCCCGTGAAGGGAAATCAAAACCAATTGTTTAGGGACCTCTACTTTTCATCTAAGCGATCAGCTTATGAAACGGCGCGGCAGTGCACAGTAACCAGTGAAAGCAACACACAACGCATCACCCGTTCTGTGTGAAATACTGTGCCACATGGCTGGGAGTTAATCTGTTACACTATTTCCAATATTCAATCTACTTGGCTGAACTCTCACTGCCCCTATCCTAACAAGCCACAGTCTCTCTGACTAGCATGAGATTTAATCGATCATTTGTGCCCAATCTAATCAAACAGGCACTGTGTAAGATGAATTGCTAATGCTCAGAAAAGAGGGGGGAGCGGCCAAGTTCACTTCGTAGGACAGGGAGGTCAAACAGAGGTGAGATACGGCTCAGGCTAATACAGAGACCTCGGAGTAACCCTGTTTGTTTAGACCTGTCTCATCAACATCAATGGTGGCGTTTGGAACCAACTCCAACAGCCACGGCTGTTCGCAACTTGTCAGTCTGCCTGTCAGTCGGCCCATCTGTCTCTGTGTTCGCTCTGTTGTTCCTCCCGGCAAAGGCCACCACTCTCTTCTGTTTGATTTTCTGTCTCCTTCTTACCTCCCAGGGTCTGACAAAGAGTAGATGGGCACAATCGTAGTTAGTCCTTGTAAACCTTGATTGTTTTTCTTCATATTATGTAAAACGTCTCACTGTCTGACCCATGATTTATTTATTATTTTCAGATCTCATTTAATTGGCCTTTTAATAAGATGTGCAAACTCGTATATCCTTAGCAACTGTTCCCTAATGGTCGTCTCTAATGGCTGTTATTTCAGCCTCCACTGGCAATAGCTCTTAGGACAGGAAGTTCAAACGGGTCAACACCCATAAGTTGTAGCATGAGGTGTCACTGATAGCACTAACAAGGATCAAGTAGATTCTAGTCAACAAGTCAACAAGATTAATAAGAGGTGCAAATCACTAGTTCTATTCTTGTATGATTATTACTCCACCCCATATGCTAAGGATATTTTTTTTACATAAAGTATCATTTGCATACCATGATATATAAGCAGCCCCCGAACAAAAACACATATACTCACACATATAAACTTCATATGTGTTCATAAATGTGCATGTGTATATAGCAGGGGTGGGCAAACTAAGGCTCGGGGGCCAGATGCGGCCCGTTGCCCTTTTAAATGTGGCCCGCCAACCTTGTCCAAATTAAATAATTGCAGTTCAAACCAACGCTCCATTTTCTGCTCTTGACTCGGCCCCCGTGTCCAATTTTAGGACCAATTGTGGCCCGCGGGTCAAAGAGTTTGCCCACCCCTGGCATATAGGGAACCAGTTCATAATGTCAGTCATTGTTTCTGGAAGTTAGGCTACCTTCACACTGCGTCCTGAAACGACCCAAATCCAATTTTTTATCTGGCCAATATGCGACCTGTATCCAATTTGTTATTGACAATATGAACAACACAGTTCCGATTTTTTCGCATTCAACCCAGAGACCCACTTTGAGATGTGGTCCTAATTCCGATTCATATCCGTTATTTTCACATGCGACTGCGGTCTGAACGGCCGAGTCGTATTCATGCGACCTGGCTGTTTGGTCTCATCTGGTATCATACTAATTCAGGGGAAATCACCTGCATATATCGGTATTGGTTTATATCAGTATAGTAAATATAGTGTTTGGGCAATATCGTCAGTATCGGATATCGGCAAATGGTAATATCGTACATCGCAAATGACAACCATGAGATACAAACTCAAATTCACAAGGATAAATTTTTTTCGTTTTAACCCCCTCAGATTGAGATTCTGTGCACTGTGGCAATAAGTGGCACCAAATCTTGTTATAAATCCAATTCTTCTCCCACCACTTGATGCTGTGGCCCCACAGCCCACCTGGTAATTCCTGAGCTCTGCGATTTTCTCGTGCTGCACGGCAGAATCATTCCAGATGAGGTTGGCAGTCTCATCATCGTCCCGGGTCTTGATGAAATTCATGTCACTGATGACTATGCGAACTACAGGGGAAAAGCACAATTAAAAGGATTCCACTTGGTATTTCATTCAAGAAAAAAAATACTCAAAACATACCAAATAAGGATACATGGAAATTTTAAAAAGTGACACTCATATAAATATAAATAACCCATTCCTTTGCTCGTTTTCTGTTTTTGCATATATATTAAGAGGGAAATGGTTCGAGAATGTTATAGATCAAACGGCAATGTTAGCCAAGAACTGATATGGTTTCAGAGCGAGCAGCCAATCGTGAGGCTTATCTTGAAAAAGATTAATAATTACCCATAATAAATTCAAGTATCAACCGAAACCGCAGGTATGACGGATAGGTGGCAGGCCTATTCTGACATTATTCCAACAACTATTCATTATTCACTGAGTAATGAAAAATTAATTTGCCCTAACGAAACGCAATATTAATTATATTTTCTTGAAAGCTTGCGCGAACGTGGAGAGGCTTAATGTTGCATGATGGCACTTGAACTGGAAAGGGATGATTTTAATTAATCCAGGAATATCAGAGGGAACTACGGGAGTTTACCTTTCTTAAAGTAACGTTAAAGCACAATTTAAACATACCACTGCATTGTTTTACCCTCAACCATTACCTGCATTAATACAAACTGAAGAAATAGGCCAGAAAAGGAGAACAGTAGAAATGAGCAATCCGTTTTGTACGAAGAGTTAATTTCCTTACAAAATAGCTTTGCCCCAGGCTCAGAATGGCCACTGAGAGGGTCTCGACACAGCAAGACCACAGGATACTTAGCCGTACCGCTATCTGCCGACAGAATCCCGGCAGCGGCTAACTTCGGTTTTCTGTTGCTGACTCCTTAGTTTCATACGCTGTAGTTCACCCTTGAGAGCTCTGCTGCCACACAATACACAGAGCATGTAAAGAGTGCTTACTACAGTCTTTTGGGCCTCTCCAGAAACCTTCATGCAGAGTAGAATTATCTTAATAACGATTTATGTAAAGCCCGAATGCAAAGGTTGGATTTAAATTTAAAATATTCCATCGAAAAAAGTGCTGGAGGGAATTAGATTTGAGGATTGAGCCGATGCTGTAATTGGATTCACAGGGTTTTGAGTGATTGACAGGGAAGTGTTTATGAAATTAAAATAGAATGAACTGCTCCACAGTGCAAGGTGCAGGTCAATTGAAAAGACTATATTTTCAATATTAAGGACTTAAACCCAATCAAATAGTCTCTTTTATTCTTTGAGATTCCCAGACATTTTATTTTCTCAAGACGTCCACCATAACACAAACTGTCTAAACACAATTCTACAGAGTTTTCTAAAACCGTTTTGTTTTTTAAATCATGATTTGAAGTCATTTCACACTGTACCAATCTCATATTTGGTGCCTGTTATGTTGGCGGTGATGGAGCTCTTTTTCTTTTTTGAGTGCACCTTCCTCTTCCCACTGCCCTGGTAGGAGACCACAGATGGTCCTTTCATGGGGGATGCTCCTTGATCCTCTAGAGGTAGAGAAAACAGACCATAAAACAATAAAACACAGAGTCACAGATTGTGGTCAAGATCTCAACATATTAGCCATATGAACTCGGTTCTAAAATAGTAAATTATTGGGTATGTTTAAGCTAGCATTAATTTTGATTATCTATGTATCTATGTATCTATCTATCTATCTATCTATCTATCTATCTATCTATCTATCTATCTATCTATCTATCATCCACCCATCCACCCATCCATCCACCCATCCACCCATCTATCTATCTATCTATCTATCTATCTATCTATCTATCTATCTATCTATCTATCTATCTATCTATCTATCTATCTAT